>JANEHU010001491.1:0-37444 GCA_027563435.1 Nasonovia ribisnigri
TTTTATGATAATATGTTGTATAATATATAGGTATGTTAATAATATTATATAATATTATTGTTATGTTGCGACGGTCGGATAGAAGTTGCATAATATTAAGAAAGACACATTAGTTGGTTCGGGATGACTATAATAGAAGTTTTGAAAATTGTTTAGAACCGCGTTTTTGTTGTTTTTAAAAATGTGTAATTACACTTATGTACAATTATCTTTTTGTCCAGACCGCCTTCCCTTGGATTATGTTTAATAATTTGTCAAGTCTAAGTAGTCTAATTATTAAATTTAGAATATAATTATAATAAATATTATAAATAGGTAGGTATATTAGTTTACAATTTATATACATAAATTATTATTATAAATAATAACTATCTAATATGGATAAATATTAAATTAGGTATCAAATTATTTTGTGATAACATTGATTAAGTAACTAAAAATGTGTGAGCCAGTGGTGGTCATAGGGTTGTGAGGGGGATAGATCCCCCCTCTGACCTTCTTTTCAATGTTTAAGATCTGATAACCATATATTATATTTATACATTTTTAATAATCAAATAATCAAATAGTGCATATTGAAAAATCAGCCAAAATCAGTCCCCCCCCCTTGATAAAATCATTTGACCGTCACTGGCGTGAGCCACTATTTAGCGATCCATGTGGATTGAAGAACATAGCTACACACCCCCACAGAGTTTCAAAGAATCTATTGATATAACTTTTATTGAAAATGGTTTAATAGTTTTTAATCTATAGAGGACGAAAAATCAAACAAACATAAATAAACATTATAATATAATTAAATATACGTATGTACAATAATAACATGTTATGGGTTCTTGTAACTAAAAAAGAGAATACTGATCCTGAAGTTACGAACTGAAAATTAATCCTTCATGAAATTGTGACTTGCTAATTTTATTTAACATTGTATTTATTAAAAATTGATTAATGTATAATACATAAGTATTGACTAATAGAATATATAAGATCAAAAACTATAGTTTTTAAAAACAATATGTTAACACTATTGTATATTAACCTATTACTATATAAGATGGTATTAAGAAATATTATAGAATAGGCATGTAAAAACTCGTGGGAAAATACATTTAGTTTGATCTCATTAAATGTTCATAGATTTCGTTACAGATTTTGCTGTACCTAACTACTGCGAAAAATATAAATATAATTTTATCTAAGTATGATTCTCACAGATTTCATAACATGACTAGGTTAGCTGGTTAGGTTAGGTAGTATAATTAAAAATGTATTGCATTAGTGTAACATTCGAAACATTGTGATTTTTTTCACGTGTTTGTTGATGATTACTATTGGTACAATGCTAATACAATTTTTAGAAAGGTTAATTTTTTTGTCTTTATATTTATTTGTATCCTCGTCCCTTTATCAGTAATCATAATTGATTGTAAAATAAACATAAATTATTACGAATATAATGAAGTTATTCAGGTTGTGTTAGGTATTATATTGGAGCATTGGACCTTGATTTTATAACAATAAAGATTACACTCTTATTGTCATTTCATTTATTCAACCTTCAGACATTGTCTTATTACTATACTTTGTTTCTGCTGGAAAATCAAAGTATTTAATAAAGGTTCATCTATTTTTAATTACTTTTATAATCTTAGCTGATCGAGGCATATTAAGTGTATAACATATAGGTATTGGTTAAAAAAAAAATGATGTCATCTCGTTCTTGAGTATCCAACATCACCAACATCATAGGGTGGTTTTTTGTATAGCAATTCGTATCTATAGTTTGTAGTTAAATGACTAGAAAATTCCCAGTCATTTACTTAATAGTTAAAAAAATCTAACGAACAAATATTAAGAGGACGTTACACAGGCATTTGTTGTCTCTGTCTTAAAAGTGCGTAACATATCAAATTTGACGCTCAACAGATCTCGTTTAGCTCCGTTAGTTTAAAAATTAGAGTGAATTTACATCTTATAAAATTTAAAGCTAAGATTATTATCTAGGTAATGCCATAGGCTTTTTATTATATTTTATTTTTAAAGCGAGTTGTTAAGATGTTCAGACAATTAAAAAATTTAAAATTAATGGCAATATTTACGCATCTCCTGCAGTAGCTTCATATTTGTATACCTAATACCTAACTGTTCATTTTCTAGAAATAATATAATTTTTATAATATTTTGGCTTTTTTATGCTATTTATAGGTAATTGAAATTTTTTTTAGAACATATTTAATGTTAAGATATCTACTACCTATAGATGTTAGTTATTAACTAGGTAACAAAAAAAAATTATTATTATTTGTTTTAAATTTCATATTGTCAATAATGTCGTATTATAAAAAAAAGAGGCTGGTAATTATATTTTGATATGATAGAAACTCTAGCATTGTGTAAATTTCTTATAATTTATTTTACGAGAAGTCAAAGTTTCAATATTAGCATTTTGTAATTCAGAACGAATAATTTTAGATGGCCTAATAAACATATCATCAGTGACTTTAAAAAAAAAAATTGTTAACTTTCTGTAATTTTATTTGTTGTATCGATATCTCTGTATGATTTTGATCGCTTAAACTATCTATACAAATATTATTATCATTATAATTTTGAAAATAGACTTCAGCCTTTTAATTGTGCAAATTGAATATAATTTTTAAGACATTCTTGAAAACGAAATTTGATACCATAAACAACTATTTTTATCTATTGACAGCTGCCATCGCAGCTGTCTTAACCAATAGTTTCCCTGGTAATTGCTATTCGCAAACTATTTTCCATTTGGTTTAGTAATTCTATTAAGCACTACATTTAAATATTTAATAGTACCTTATTCTATAATGTGTCCAGTAGCTAAACGCCTCTAAAATTGTTTCTATTTATCACATTACCTTTTATTTATATATAGATGGTACACAATACTGATACGTCCCAGACTATTTGCACACTTTTTTCCTTCAATGCTGTCCTAAAAATTCGCTCTAGTTGCCTGATTACCATTTTCCTGTAATTTTTGATCGTTTCAATAGCCATTTCAACTTTCGCTACCGTTTCATTCAGATGTTGCTTGACTCCCGTTATATATTCTATAGAATCTTCTTGCACTAGTCCATGAAGTTGTTCTTCAAACATTTAGTTGATTAGCATATAGTTAACTATTGCATACGTAATTTCTATACAAATAAATAATTATTAATTGCATATTATTTTAATATTATTACTCCTTGTAATACTTCATATACACTTCTTAAATTACACCGAAGTAAATACATACAATTTATTATAGTATGTGTATTCAAAAATAATGAATAAAATAAAATAATAAGTTTATACTTTAGGTATATATTATAATTTGTTGTATCTAATCTTATTTATGTTAATCAATTATTTTACGATTTTTAATTACTATTCAATTCAACATATATAGCATAAAGTAACATTATTTATAATTAGTCATTAGTCATATTTACCCATAATTTGGACCATTGGATACAGTTCTTTGGAAATGATAAGTTTAAATTATGATTTATTATAAATTACATCACATAGATATTATGACGCAGATATTGTATACTACAATTTTTCAATACCTTTTACAAATCCTCGTTACATTTATTCAAAAACTGGACATTTGTATACAAGGTTAATAAAAAAAATATTTTTTATTATATGGTTCTTTAACTAATATTAGGTACCATAGTACAATGAGACATGTTATAAATCATTTTAGAATGATTTTATTATTGATTCACAATTTTTCAATGTATTATTAAGGTGGGATTGATAAATAATTAATCATTTTTTATTTAATTTGATGATGATTATGTTGGTAAAAATATTAATTTACGTAATATTTTATTATATAAAAACTGAGTATGATATTAGACAATTGTTAATTTTCGATCAGTATAAGGAGGAAGGGGTCAATAAGTCAATGTTATTAATAATTTATTTATCATCTCTGTAAAATTAAAAAATGTATGATTTAAATATTTTTCCATAGGATAATTTATGGTCAAGATTCAAGGTTATAGTAATTATTTTGAATTACTTCTATTTAAGTCTCCTATAGTTTATCGAAAATATTTTGTGAATAATGTACATCATTGTATGTAATTGTATGTTTAAACATCAAAAAAAAAGCTAGTCATTGTAGGTACAGGTATAATATAGTTTTAACTTTAAATGTATTTATTGGTTTTATGTAATAGACAAATACGTAACCTACGTCAAAGTTCAGTAATTGAAGTTAATATTCTATCTTGACTCCCAAAAAGTTAGAAACCAAGAAAATATTGGAAAACTAACTTTGCTGTATAGTAGTTGTAAAGTATACCTCAAATAAGAGTAACCCCAGGTGATGACTTATTTTCGCCTAGTTCGTATAAACCACACCCATCGGTTAAATCGGTTTTCGTTGTCAACGTTCGTTTGGCCGCGATTGAAAAATGAACTACTGTGTAGTCTTATAAAGCTGTAAACTGTAGGCGGGTTGTAGAATAATAAACTATGAAGTCAAGCTCCCGAGCAGTGTTTGGAAAGAACGTCGTTCATGAACGCACGTTCACGCGTTCACGTTCATATGTAGTGAACGATACGTGAACGTCACTCGTTTTTTGCTAATAGAACGTGAACGTGAACGACGTTTATATTTTTAATGAATTTGATCAATTTTAAGACGTTCAATTTATTTACCATTTAATAAATATTATATTATGTATAAAATAATTAATTATATTATAATAATAATATTTTCATTTTTCCCATTATAATTCCTACAATATTTGTTTAATTGCAAAATATATAAATTAAATACGTGAAATTCCAGTGTCCCCGGCTAGAAATACAACAATAATGTTATGATTTCCATGAATTTGTAATAAACCTAATCGGTTTATCATGAATAGGTAAAGTGTATATCTATTATGGTATAATAGATATACGTTTATGGGTTTTTAATTTTTATATTGACTGCAGGCTAACGATTCATAAAAAAAAAAATTAAATGAACGCGACCCGATGAACGCGTTCGTTTTTTAAAAGAACGTGAACGTGAACGCGTTCGTTTAAAAAAACACGAACGTGAACTTGAACGAGTTCCTTTTTTAACGACTGAACGTGAACGTGAACGAGTTCATTTTTTTAGTGAACGTTCCGAACACTGCATATTAGTAGGTAATAAATATTGTATGTTTTCGTTCCTAATAGATTTTAAGACATTAAAATCTGGGCTCTACTACAATAATCATAAATTAAACATATTTAACAAAATATAAACTACCTGTAGGCTGTACAGAATATAAGTACGCAGCAGATGACTGTAGTTGTTATACATAATAATATATTGTAGTGTGACACGAATACGTATACTAATAAAAAATAGTGTCAAGCAAATGTCTAGAGGCTGTTGCACTAATAACTATAATAGGTGATAAATATTCACATATTATGCTTAGTAGGTACGTAAAATACTACATCTAAATGCATCTATACTTTCGGTTAGCTACTATAACGAATATCTAATAACTTGACTCTCGAGCAAAGATATTGTTACGTTTTTATCGTTATAACTCCAGTAAGTGATTTCATTTTTAATTTATGTCGTACGTTTGTATATATATATCATAAAATATATAATTGAATTTTACTCGAAAACTTTTTTAGTAAATTGTAACAGCAGTTGTATTTTTGGCTTATCACATTAGTAGTTCTACCAAGTTTCATTATACTCTTGGTACATTAACTAACTTTATAAATTCGTATTTCTTAATTTATTTAATGTTCTCGGCACGTTATTTATCTAAATTAAATAATGAAATTAAATAATCATACTAACTTAAAAAATGTTAGATAAACAAAAATAAATTTGCTTACTACCTAATAAAAAATACGTTCAAAAGAAAATCATTAAAGAATAATATTAGCCATTTATAATATTCACATATGGCACATTGAATATATAAACTGCCATGATCAGCGGGAGCTTTCAATATTTATATCACAAAATTGATCATGACACTGGCATTTTATAAAATAAGCATTCATTGTTTTCGACTGAGACCACCTGTGTTATATAATAATACTACGTAAAAATAATACACAATTGAGTTGACCTTCAAAATTAGCTATACAACACGCCTACAAAGTGTATTGTTAAGTTTTTCTCATACTGTCATTTCGATAAACTTTCGCTTTTTTTAGTTGAAAAGGACAACTTGGGTAAATTAAATTTCATAGTTTCAAACTTTTATACTTATAAACTGTTCATTATTTGAAGTAATATACCTACTATTTATTGGTGTCCCTAATTTATAGACTTTGCTATGTAGGTATGCTAAATTAAAATTAACCGATAAGAATATACACAATTTTGAATTTTCACTATAATTTTCGTATTTTTTATCCCGTGATCTATTACAGTGATGAGCACATTTTTGTATAGCTGACGAGCAAAAGTTGTTTTTACCAGAAGCGTCAAACTTTTAAATACACTTCTGCATTACCGATTATACTCACATGCAGGCACTATATTATTACATTGGCTTAACGATTTGAATCAAACGTCTTAAGTGGCTATTACACTACCTCCGTTTCCGTGAATAATAAACCGTGTGGTATAAATAATAACGATTTCATTAGTCATTAATAACCATATTTATATAACCCACGGTGGAATAGTTGAATATTCTCAACTGTTTGGTATATTGTGGTAACGGGTTAACCGCACGGTTCACACGGAATACGGAGACAGTGTAATAGCCCCTTCATGCTAATGCAATGAAAGACATAATATTATTATGACAACAAACCATTTCGACCGATCGGTAATATTTGAAAAAAATAAATAAAAAATACGAACTCTGGTTTTGTAACTGCAGGTCAAGACTGTCCGAATGGCGTTCCAGTAACGTACGTTAAATATAGTAATTCTGCTCCGAGATCTTTGGTACAGCCGATCCTATTGTACGCCAGCACTCCCGGAGTCGCCATAACAGCGGAATGTTACAACAGGTAATTAAAAAAATAAAACCACACATTTAGCAATGGCTTTTTTAACGTTTTTATCCGTCTTGTGTTATTGACATCCGTAAAAATGTATTGTGTGTTGCAGATGTAGAAAGTCTGTGGACTGCGCCGGATTCATAATAGATTACAACTCAACGTCGTGTTACCGGGTGCCTAACATGGGAAGTTCCACCGACAATATTGTCGTCACTCCTAATGTAAACTTTTTTAGGAAAGCCTGTCTCCGCGGTAAGTGCTCGGTATAATATATTTATACGGCATGGAGTTAGTCAAATATTTACCAATGTACATAAGTAACCCGATGTCATAACGTCTGATGTATTTATTATTAGTCCCCGAATCGTGTAGCCGAAAAGCGTGGCCAATCGAGGTATCCATGGACTACGAAATAAGCAATTTTCAGTATTCAGTCGAACCCAATGTTGGCGACAAATGGCGATGTGCCCAACTGTGTATTGACCAAGACAATTGCAAGTCAGCGAACTACTTTCGATTAACAAAGATGTGTTCTTTGAACTCCGAAACCCGCAAGACCAAACCTACGGCATTCAATCCGAGTCAGAGTCAAGTCGAATATTTAGAAAACGAATGCGCCAATACACTGCCAGGTTTAAAAATATATACTGTTTTATGTCTTATATTAAGGTTTAAATGATTAAAAATTATTAAATAATGGTTTGATACTTAAGGTGTAAATCAAATTAGTTCATGCTGGCATGAACCTGTATATGATAGAACTTTACAACAAGTGGACTTGCAAGTAGAAAACATCAATATTGAACAAGTATACAACAGTCACAATGAACAATAATTAATAAAATAATAAATGTTAATTTAATTAATTTAATTATGTATACAGTGCAAAGAGAGATGTGAAACAGAACAATATTTTAACTGCAGAGGTTATACTTTTAAATGTCCTACAGATGGGTTTGGTGGCACTCTTTGTCTTTTACATGGTGACGATACAAGTACAGCTGGCCCACTCATCCCATCGCCGTGTTCCACTTATATAGAAAGAATTACTTGCATTGATTGTAAGACAACATTTATTTTTCCAAACTAATCGACTCAAAAAATGTATTTAAACGTACCTTATAATTTGCTCATTAAAAGTAATTGATAAATTTCCAATCATATTTTAAGTACACATAATTACTATTGTTTGATATAATTATATTACATATTATAGGTACCTTAATCCTTGGAATATTCTACATAACTTTTATTTTGCTTATACGTTTTTCGTTCAAAACATATTTGGACTAACCTTCGGCATCGTCCACCCCCATGATAACAATACATTAGATATGTACCAAACATAAGCGAATAAAAACATGTTTGTATATTGTATTTCAGTAAGCGTCTCGTGCAGTGATGATTCTATGATAGTGTCGTTGAGATCCCAGGGCTTCAAGGGCCGAATGTTTGTACTGGGAAGGCCAGAAGAATGCGGCGTTAACGGTCGCCATACAGATATGACAACGATTACCCTGCCGATCGTTGAAAACCACAATCAACGCAATCGTTGTGACGTTGTAGTGGCTAGATCGGCAAACAGCAACAGGAAATTGGCTACAGCCGTTGTCGTAGTACAACACCACCCGATTATACAAACCGTTGGCGATCGAGTGACAAAAGTGTCATGTGCTGTTGGTTCGAGTCCTCGCCCGTCGTTCTTGGCGTCTAGACCGCAAAACATTACTTTAGACGCTACATTTGGTGTGGCAGAACCGAGGTATGCATGTAGTGTTGTTAAGCACATATCAAGTCGTTAGGCATTTTAAAAACATCGGGTTTGGCTAAAATGATTATCAAAATGTGTACCTAGCAAGTAATCACTAATCAGAATCAACATTAAATTATAAGCTTATGAAAAAAAGTACTTACTCTAAATATTTAAACTTTTTGGATAACGGTTTTCATTCAATATTTAGATACTACATATTATTAACAAATATATCCAGAACATTGTTATTAATTTAAAAAAATGTTGACTCTATTTTATAAAATATACATACTAGATTCATGCTTACGTAACGAATATATTATAAACAGTACCTATAGTCATCACTTTTTGATGTCCGTTTTTCAGAAGCAATGAATTGATTTTTTTTATAGCACATAGATAATAGTATTATACTATTATGTTTATTACATAATTTCATAATATTTTGTATTATTTGTTAAAATGTCCTTTATATTATACGCTTAGTTATACATAATTTTATATTTTGGTAAATCCATTATTAGGTGGGTATTAAATGTTAAAAATTTTTTTTTATCAAACAATTTAAAGAAAAAATTATGTTTATAATGAATACTTTTAGAAATGAGCAATTTTAAAGTATTTAGGTTATAAGTACTTTAACTATGTTCTAACTATATTAATCCGAATACTGCATTTGTAATATTATCAATAGCATGCCAATTATTATTATTATTATTGATCTAATAGCATACATAACACAATATACAACGACGGGGGATACGATCCAAATGGTTTGGTTGGTTCAGCTAATCAAGTCGCTAAGATGAGAATTTTGGAAGTGGGACGAAACGTAAAACAAGTATCTGAAGTGAAACTTGGCGATGAATTGGAACTCCGGATTGACGTGAATCAACCATATAGTAAGGCATTTTGTATTTATCGCTTTAATTACATTGACACTTAATTACTTAAACAATTGTTTCAGACGCAACACAATTAAGAGCCGGCCACTTGATTGCTAGTTCTGGAGATGGTTTGGACTCTTTGTTACTTTTAGATTGGAGAGGGTGTCCTCCAGAACCATCGACATTTCCGGTTTTGAATTTATCACCTCCAAATTCAATGGTAGCAAGATTTAAAGCATTCCGATTTCCTTCTTCACCTGTGCTACGGTTTAGTCTCATGATGATGTTTTGTGATCAGCTGTGTAACCCAGTGAGTATATTTAGAGTAATAAAATTAATTAGTTAAATTTGTTTTTGGATTTTTTTCAAATATTTATTGAATAATCTAATGTTTTGTAATTTGTGGTATAGAGTGATTGTGGAAATAGACAAGTGTCCCATGGTCGACGAAAACGCGATGTACATACCTCAGAAACTAAAACAAAAGAAGTTCCATTACAACTCGCCATCGTAGTACGATCTCTTGAAGAACAAGAAGAAATTGTAGCCAGTCAAAGCCAAATTAGTAATAGTAACAATAATAATGATAGATCATCAAGAAGATTGGAAGCTTCAGGTATGAATCAAACTATTATTTTCAATTACATTTAAATAATTTATCATAATTTAAAATGCATTTCACTTCAAAAATTGAGGGATTGTGCCATATAAATATAATATTAACAATATATTTGATACAAAATGTTTTTAAATTACATTATTAATTATTATAGACATATTAAAATATGAATTGTACAATTAAACTAATTATCAGATTATATATTTTAATAATTAATTATTACATTAATATTTAATTACTGATATAATGGTTAGACTACTAGGTACTTAGTAAAATGTATTTTTTATATTTTATCAAAACAATATTTATCATTACGAAATTGTATATATTATGTTTTTAATTATTATATAACCATTAAATTAGTAATTACCTAACCAATAGTTATAATTAGTTTTAAATGTTCATGTAAATAATAGTTATTAAATTATAAACACACAATTAATAATATTATATTTTTTTACAGTGATTCGCAACAATGAATGGTGCATTACTTGGCCTATAGGATTAGCTATCACTATAATTCTAGTCACTATGCAAACATTACTTGTATTAGGCTGTTGGTCATTTTTTCGACGGTCAAATCAAAAGGTCCTTAATGACCTTGTGACTTTAAATTCTGACTTTCAACCAAGACATGTCACTTGGGCCGACCACCAATAAATGCCTACAAGATATACCTAATACGATTACGTTGTACTTATGTACGCTTACCACTTTTTTTAATTTACATATCTTCTATAATTATATCTAATAACTTTATGTACAAATTAGTTTATAATCAAAAATATATTTATTTTTTAAGATTAGTCGGGAATACAATAAAACGTTTAATTCTATATTAAAAAAAAATGATGTTACTAAACACAGAGTAAGCATGCTCGCCCCTATTTAATCCTTTAATTAAGCATTTATTCAAATTTCAAATTCTGGTTTTTGAAATTTCTAAGTACGTACTCTTAGATTTTATATGCCATTTAAAGAGTGTAGCGATACAGACTTCACTTTTTCAAATGTGAACAGCCCGCTTTTATTATAAATTACTAAGCATATGATTTTTTTGTTGATGTATTAATCAAAATTTAGACGAGTATTCAGTATCTGAGTTTTTAAATCTTATGTATAAAAAATAGTAATCAATGATAATATATTTGCATAATACATGCCCTTGCATGTAGCCCCTTGGCTACGACGGTTTCAAAATCAAAATAAATAATATTAATCTATTTGATTTTTCCGATTTTAATATAAGTTTTATAGGCTAAATATTAAATCTATTTTATATTTTATGTAGGTATAATGGTTAGACAGGATCAAATTGATGGTATTAACGATCTAAGCAATTTAATATATTATGGTATTTAAGTAGAAAAAAATCAAAATTTTAATAAATGGCATTGTTAAAGGATAAAATGGGGTGAGTATGCTTGGTGAATCACTCTGTATATACTATGTAATTACCAGATTAAGCCAACCAAAAGTATATATTTTAATAGAATTTCGAAATTAGGTATGAGGTACTATAAATTATAAGTATTAAATACAAGAACATATCAAATATAACTTACCTAAAATTAGTTAAGATTAAATTAGCAACAACGCCACTCCGAGAACGCACGACCAATGATTATTTATTATTATCTCATATTTGTTTATGGAGACTGTATAAAAATTAAAAAAATTTTGTCCGTGGAACGAATATATAAGTAGTATAATTATGTTTCTTGTCGATAAACCTACACTTATGATACATAACATATTAATAATACGAATACATAATATATTTTCTGATTGTTTTGTTTGTAATAAAATAGTGTAGAACTGATAATGTGTTAAGAAATGTATGAAATATTTCATGTTAGTATATTATAATATATATAAGAAAAAGACATATGAGTATTAAATAATATTAATTTTTTTTTATAAAATGCATTCATGATTTGTACAAATTATATAATTATTAATGATTAATTGTAAAGTAAGACATTTATTATAGTTAATTGAATTTGTATGAAAATTAAATAAATTTTTCAATTTCCATCAAGTTTTATTTAGCATTCTCGATTTATTTATATTTTATTATAACAATAAATATCCTGACTAACTTAAAATGTGTATATTCACTATACATATACCAAGGCGATAGTCAATATAAGCATATTATGCACTTGTGACGGTTTTAGATGCAGCACGTGAAAAATATCGTCCTGGTCCTATTTTTTTTCAATACAATTTACCTGAACACCGTTTTAGTATCTATAACCCAGGTATTGAAACGAAATCTAATTTGTGCACAGTATAAAACTATCGATTTATTTCAAAGTATTTTTAACGAAACGATGTGTAGATATTTTAATTAAACGGTTTAAAATACACAATAATATTACATCGCAAGACTTTGAAAATATCAAATCGTAATATGTTAATATTTTATTTACTGTCAATCGAGTTTATTTGTTTCTAATTTTTTTGCCAATGCCCGTAATACTAATGAGCAATAAGCAAACGTTTGTATACGTTTAAGAAAACAACAAAAAATATAGCATAGAAAGCTAAAAATTTGTTTAGTGGATAAAAAGAAGGGAAATTAAAAATGTTGTGATTTTTTACACTTTGGTTTGTTTCGTGTTTACATATTTTTTTCTGATATTGGTCATATTGTCACGTTATATAATTTTACAATGGAAAACTATAGTTTCATTTTTGTCAAATGTCGAATATCGACTGGTTTCCCATCGAGTCATTCCCAAAATTGTATAATCTATTTATCTATTTAAAAATATATCCCAATAATCGTATTTTTCAATTGACTTTTTGCCTACTTTTTTATAACATTTTTTACCATAGCAACATCCATATATTATTCCATATATTCAATTCGTGGAATTATATATTTTAGTGCCTACACTTTTACTTAAATGAACACACGTCACTACGTCAGTCAATCGTTTTTCCTTTTTCGTTTATATATTTTATTTTTTTGTCATTTTTATATAATATTTTTATCTCATATATTCCACGATATCCCAGAAAATATTTTAATGCTTATTTATATACGTTTTTGACTGCTTATACAATATTCTATATCTATTCCCAACTGATGAGTAATAAATATTTTTAATTAATTTCTTAAAATAGTATTTATTATAGGTAAAATGCGTAGCGGTCCAGAGGGATTAATAATTGTCAACCGCAGTTGGGTTTTCAAAAATAAAAAATCGTATGCCGCATTTAGTTTATTTTCATTCTTATTAGGTACACTAAAATATTTGATACAAACATTGCATACCTATGTAATCCTTTTAGCAGTTGGCGTCACTGGAATAATTATTACTATCGTTATTGGCATGATTAACTAACTAGTTAGTTAATCATGGTTATTGGATTCTGATTGCGACTTTCTTGTCATCGTCAATGATCGTTTCTTTAAATAGTGTAATCTCGAATATTTTCTATTTTGTAACTTTACTAATGGAGAATACAAGGATGGCTGGTGAATTAGATTTTCCAATTTACGTTTGTATTAGAGTCTGACGGCTTACAATGTTCTTAAACTTTTTGTATTCTTTATTGTAGACTGCCGCTGCTCCTTTAGATTTCATTCCAGCCGGGCTCTCTGTATATAGTATATTAGTATATATAATCTATAAGAACAAGCTAATAATAAAACGAGTACGCTGAAATAATCTTTTACAAAAGTTGAATTATTATAATGAATTTATAGGTAGTCTGTTTTAAATTAATTACATGCGTTAATTATATATAATATTATGTACACTGTACCTACATAATTAACCGGATCGCATGTTGAAACAGAACTATAGACAGCTGCTAGTCTAACATAGTTTTACTATACTCTATTATTATTATTTATTGTCTACCTCTTGATCTGATGTAACAGAAATTTTATTGAGCAACTGTCCTTCTAAAAAAACAAATATTTTTACCTTGGATAAAATTATGTTTCCATTAGGGAGTAAAAATATACAAGTATGCTAGTCCGTAGGTAAATTTATATGTAAAATATATTATAACTTTTGTTTATAAATTGTTAATTATAATAAGATATTATGTGTGTTAATGTTGCAAATTCAGTAAAAGTATTTCCAAGATCAATTTTTTCGGGATCAAACCTCAAACCTATATGCATTTTGTGATCGATTGTGGTTTAATTCAAAATTTTGGAAATTTTTGTACCTACGTGTTAGCGCGCATACTATACAATGCAGCTTTTTGTTTATTTATCCGGCACACTCAATCACAGTCAACTTGTCTTTTTCTTCATAACATTTTTAAAACACAAATTATAAAAAAATAAATAAAACAATAGTAAGCACAGTTATTTTTAACCCAGGTTTTTATTACCTCGTCTATCTATACACTTTACTGAGGGTAATTATAATGTCCTAAAATATATTTAACGGGAGAAAGTAAAAATCTCCCGTCGTGAAAATCACGCCCTATAGTTTGTGTGTGTATAAAATATAAATATTATATAATTAATTTTGTGTAGGAACCTGATTAAAATGACACAGATTTTTAAATACATAATATAAGTAGGTAAATAAAACATACAACATCACGCTTATATAAAAAAAAAACCCATAATGATAACACATAAATATCAATTATGAGATTGAAATTTCCAGGAAACAGTTAATGGAATATTAAAATAAGTGTGCTTTTATAATTTATTTCAAGAAGTCAGAACGATACATCAATATTTATCCATAGTTTTTCACTCATAAACTTTTCTTCGTGAAACAATTTTTACATTTTTTAATCACTTGGAAAAATATGAAAAATATAATTTGCCAAAAGTATCACATAATAATTTCAGTTTTATTATCTTATCCCTTAGGTACATAAAACAATTACCAAAGTTGAAATTTAATTTATTACCTACACTTTATGTAAATACCAAAATAAACGTAAATTATATCTTATACCATTGAATAATATCGCATTAAATATACCTACTTATAAAATTATAAATGTGTACCTACCTATATATTTAACTTTCTTGAAATGTAAAATATATTAATCATGTCATTAGGTTTGAAAAAGACTGTACTGTAATAATATTAGCGTATATAAACTGAAGTTCAAATATTTACATCCATTTTGGCGTTAGTATCTAATGATATATTTTAATTTTATAAATTAATAATATTAATATATATTTTTATACAAGCCAAATATTTTTTTAAACAGTGAAGTTTAAAGCCACAAAATATTAAAATATGAATGATTTAAAAGTGTAAATGTCATGCATTGTTAATTATTTAGATAAATAGTAGAAATAAAAAAAAATTGAATGATTTAAATGTCTTATATATTAGGTAACAGATTTTAGTACCTAATAATAATTAAAAAATAATACAAAAAAGTGTTTCAAAATCGTTTTTTTGTGAATAGTGTCGTCTTTTAAAACTGATTTGGTATACATGTATTATAATAATGTACATCAACCTCGCTTCTCAACTTGTAAGCCATTATATTAGATTTTTTTAAACTTCGAATCATTGCGGCAACAAAAAGGATAAAGTTATATCTCTACTTTGTTTTAAACTATCTAATTAATGGACAATTTATTTATTGTTCAATTTTATTTGCCAATTTATTTGTTTCAAATTCCTAGTCGTTGACAATAGTAAATACTTTTTAAGTACCATTTCGGTCTACGAACAATATTAAAGTCTTAAATGTATTAATGATCCGTGATAAAAATGTACGAAATAAATAAATTAGTACAGTATTGGAATATTTACATGTGTAACTGTTGATGTTTTTAACTTATAATTAAATAGACAGTTTACTTTCTTAAATGGTCTGTACCTACTTTATAATCTTACATAAATTATATACTACCTTAGTTCCAGCTATCAACTGTATATTTTATTTTATTTCACTTTTAGGAAAATCTGCCTGTCTAAATAAATAAAATGAAATAATTGCTTAGCATGCCTACTTAGAAATTTAGTTGTATTTTATATTTTTGTTTATAATAATCTGTATGGATAACGGCTGTACGCCTGTACCTAATGTTTCAAATATTTAAAACTAATAGGAATTTCAGTTGTTTGTAGAATATAGGGCAATTGAGCAATTTGGCAATTACTATACAACATTTTGCCAACTAAGTCCAACTGTATAAAATGTTAAAAAAAAAAGCTTAATAGGTAAAACGTACGATTTAGACACTTTTATTTTTAAATTTATTTTATTTAAACCAAATCCCAAGCTCCTACTTTTGATACAAATATTATTGCATCATCTATAGTAAGGAAAATGAGAAACAGACAGTAGGTATTTAATTTTATGGTTAATTATTGTTGACTCCACATTTTCATTACTTCGATACCTCAAAAACAATATTATTTATTTATTAAAACGTTACAAAGTTTGTGGGAATTTGGTTTAGTATAGGTAATATTATAGGTATATGTGAATGTGACTAGCGAGTACGTGACTGTGACACATTGTGATGGCGTCTTAATAAATAAATACGTTTGTTAACAGATTTAATAACACGCGTGTTTGCAATTCTAAAACCAATTAGAACAACGCCCATACTTTAGCAAGTTTAGATTGTTTAAAGAGCCTAATTTATAATGGAAATGACAAAACGATAAATAACCCACCAAGGTGAATTGATGAGGAAACTAGGAAACACTGATGGAGTAGACGCGGTATAATATAGGTACTTAGACCAACTACCACCGATCATCGCTAACATCACCAGCAAAAAATAAATATAGTAACAACAAAAACCCTAAGCAAACAAAATGTAAAGAATTTCTTGAGTAAAAAAAAATCATTAAAGGCTGAGTAATAGAAAATCTTATATTATCTAATTTTGGAAATAAAACTTTTAAATTGTAACCTGTAGGTAAGGTGTTTTTTTTTAAAAGAGTTTAGTCGATTATAATTAAATTTGTCATTAAGGTGTACATAATAAGTTCAAGTAAGTAAAGCAGTAAGCATTATAGGTATACGGCTGTATGAAAGGTATTATTAATGTCAGAATGTGTATCATATAAGTGCAATGTACATATTAGTACAATAATATAGTACCTAGTAGCCTCTTATATAGCAAAGTTAAATTATTATATCCCATAGGTGTGTTGCGCAGTACATACTTGCCTAAACTTATTTAATTAAATATGGTTGTTTGTACATGTTCAATGATTAAATTAATATTATCACATGGATAAGACGTTACTAAATTATAATATCTTTTTTATTAGGTATACTAAATTAAAGACCAAGCAATGCCAATTTTTCTACAGATTCAGATAGACTATTATTTTATTTTAAGAATAGTTTTTCTATAAAAAGTTTCTTCTAACCATTAAATTGACAAAGTTAAAGAAAGTTGAAATTTACGAATAATCTGTTTTTAACACTTCTTTGTTTTTGTAATAAATTTACTCTAATTGTAATCGTATGGTAAAATCTTAAAAGATAAAATAAAAACAATTTAAAGTAGGTAATGAAAATCATAAAAATGAACTCGTTACAGATTATTTTTGTTAAAATGTTATTAATTAATAAACGTTCATGTTTAATTAGATCTTTTCTGTGTACAAATAATTGGATATCGTTAAAAACAGCGACTATAGGTACGTACATTTAAACTTACCTCTAACTTTGTCAATTTTGTAATTATAAGAAAAAAATGTTTATACAAAATATTTTGAAAACAAATCGTCAGGATCTGTAGAAAAAAATTTCTTTGATATTTAAAAAAAAAGGAAGTTGTATCGCACATAATGCACTTAACCAAAACGGTTAAAAATTAGACGTTTACGTAAAATGTGTATTTGGTACTTATTTAAACCAAATCTTAATCCAAGGTCATCAATCTTCCATATTTTTAATGGTACCTTTTAGTTAGAACACTGTGTACTTATATCAATCAATCGTAAGAGATCCCTCTTCTTGAAACTTTTATGCCATGACATGGTAAAACACAAAGTAGTACGTATGGATAAAACAGCAGTACATCCTTAACTTATAGTTAATTGGTGTATTAGAACTTTCAAAATATTATACTTCTATAAATAAAGCAATTAAAGTGGCTTTAACATTACCAAACCACTTCAAATTCGGTTGAAAGAACTTGCAGGTAATTATTTCATTGTAAACTTTTTCCGTTCATAAGAAATCAATTTTCAATTATAAATTAAATCTAGTTTAGCACCATTTAAAAACATGAGGCTAAGCGACTAAGTAGCCTGGCTATTTTAAATACATAGGTATAAGGTATATTTTACCTGTGTAAATAAAAACCAATCTGATTTTTTGAAGATACCACTGATAATTTTGGGTTAAACACCTGCAGACGTTATTATCACTGCCTATTGTTTAATATTAATTTATTACAATATTATGTTAGGCATGTAATATGTTATACTACTTATACTTATATAGTTATATAGATGAACAAAAGAAATTCTCATTGCTCTACAAATTGTTATTACCCTTATCAAAATTATATTTAAAAGGTTGTTACATATTTCATCACCCTCATAGCAATAATGTTCAGTATAGATATAAGTACTTGATAATTTATATTGGAGTAAAGGTGTAATGTTGAAATTTAATTGTTTGCTATACGCCTTATGCCTGCAGCTACGTCATATTCGCAATATAGCCATATACATATAGGCAGAGCTGTAAATTTAATGCAGTGAAAAACCTTAAAAATGTATTTAAAATGTCAAAAATGCCCAAAAATTGTAGTATAAAATGCACTTAAAATGGTTTTTTAATTTAATTTTTAAATATTTATATTTATACTAGTATATTATACATGTATACAAATTTATTTTTTAATAAGGATGTTGATTGATTCTTTAATGACTATTCACCTTTACTTAACCTGTATATAGCTTGTGTAAAATATTATTTTATAAAATATAAATTTGTTGTTACATAATTCAAATAATGTACTTAGAAAACTACGTTTCACAATCAGCTAAAAAAAAATCCGACCTACAATTTCACAGCCCTGCATATTTAGGTAATCTATTTACCTATCTATTACAATTCAGCTATTGATGAATAACACTAAATACGTATAATTAAATCTATAGCTGATGATAATAACGTGTAAATTCACAAATGTGCATACAAATTATAAATTGAATCAACTAGATAGGTATACTTTAAAATCTGGTCTACCTTAACACGATACTTATATATTCGTTAGTGCACAAAAAATTAATAACCTATACATATTAGTGGATGGTGGGTGCCGCAGTGTGGTTGAGTGAAAATGTGTGTCGCAGTGTAAAATGGTTAGCGTCGCCACAGATTACAATGCCTACATAGAAAGGAGGTATATTGACAAATTGACATAATGACATATTGCTAGATGTATACAAATCCATTCTGCTACGTATAACAATATGTTGTGAGTATTTATAGCAATAAGTTTAAAGAATAAAATTTCAATGGCAAAAATATTAATGATATATGGGATACAGAGAAGAAAAAATAAGTGTTTTGTCTTTATCATACAATTGATAATATTATTATTATAACCTTTCCAAACATTTATACAATTTAAGTTTTTACAATAATAATTATTATAATTTATAGCCCAACATGAAATAATATAGTTTATCAGGGTGGTCACCGGGCCGCATGCGGCGCTTGAGCCTCCCCCCTCCACTGGAAGATTTATATTAAAAAAATAACTTTTTTAGAAAAAAACTAAAAGTCACTACGCAACGTGTAGTACGTAGGAATACGTGCAACGAGTAACGTCTAAAACAATGATACAATTCAGCATTTCAGCTTACTATACGTATGTAATAGGTTAGGTTAAGTATCGTGTTTGTATAGTAGCCACAGCGAATCCGAATTCTCGGGGTGGGAGATTTTATTATTCTTTTGGCAGCCCCCAGTGTTTTTATGAAAGTGTAAATTGGCCCGCCAACTACAAAAGGTTAGGTTAGACTCCCTGTAGTATATATTAGTTATTAATTATAACTAATAATTTTAAATCAAAATTAAATGAATATAATACCCAACAAGTAAATGCATACATATTCATATAATACACATATACGTACATACTAATATTTATGTGCAATACATTTGTAAGCTAAAACGGGTATAAAATAGGTATTATAGGTACCTATTTATTATTAATAAATTGTTTTGAATTTATAATTTTTGTAAAAAAATGCTATCTACCCAAAAAATTAGGTAGGTACTGTGTGATTATAGTTTATCAGTGATGTATTATGTTTTTTTATATGTATATATAAATATCATAACCTATATATCCCTATATTATATTATTCAGGAAATTATGTGCTTTAAGTTTTAAAAGTTGTGTTTTTAGCCTACATACAGCGCTATCTATAGATAAAGAAATAAGAATTGAACTCAGTTGGAATTTTAAGAACACATATTTCCCTGTAACTACAACTGATCACTAGTCTTCTATACAATTGCGACAGTTTACTGTATATTTATTGTTTATACTAGTTATACAGAAATGTTGGTTAGTTGGTCACAATTCTGAATTTATTACCAACCGATCGTTTACCAACAACAAAGTATAATACGTTACCGTTATAACCGGGCGGTGGCCAAACCGCGGATCGCGTCTCAATATTTTTACTAAAATGAATAATAAAATAATAATATGTATTGTTCCTTTTCCTGCACTTATTGTTATTTTTTATTATATTGCGCATCTCTCCTCAGTGTCCCACAGGCATTCCATCGGATATGGCATGTCAGATTCCTTTTTTAAATAAACCAAATTCTGCCTTCATCGATATTCGTCGTCCGACATCTCTCCTGCCTATTTCAGCCGCCGTTTCTACAATACCAGCCGCGCAGGTCCCCAGGGCGTAATAGCAGCATCACTCCTGTTCATCGTTTTTATAGCGGATAAACCTGCTTCTCCTTATAGCTTATTGTCGCTGAACATGCTGACGATATGGCAATAGTTCTCTCAGTGCACGAAAATCCAATCATCGCATCTAATCATCACCAATCTAGTCTTTCTCATATTATTCAAAACTGCAGCTTGCGTTAAAACTGGAAAGTACCTAGAAACCAATAAAAAAGCATATCCTTCTGCCTCATCACATTTGTCTCAAATACGATATTTGTCCTCGAATTACATCTAGCACCGTTTTATTATCAACCTCGCTAATTACAATAAATAACTCAGTGTCCACTTCGATAAAAAAAAATTGACCTATTCCCACCTGCAACATATAATGCCTATATCCACATCGCCAAACTAAATTCCCATCTTCATGTTCTTAAATATTTCCTAGGATCAAAATTAAATATTTCACTCCACATTAAACCGAACCTCTAGAAAAACTCTACTGTAACCAATTTTTATGTACCTATATAGTGCGTAGCATAAACAGATTATAATAACAACATTTCCTTTGATGCCTACTGCAACATCTCAAATGAAAAACACTGCACACAAATCTAAAAATGGATACTGTATTCGAAACTGACATTACCACACGGCACACTCGCACACGTTACCATAATATGTACAACTCATTCTCCGGTCGCCCAAGTGCCTAGCTATGATTCAAGCAAAAAATCATTTGAAAACGTTAAGGGCGCGGAGCGGATGTCGATGGAAGAAAGAATCAAAGCGATCTACCGACGGCGATTGAACAATATTGGTAGTAAACATTTTTTTTTTTGGAATAAATAAGCGTTAGGTACTTGGGAACAATTAACGTTAATAATTCTCGAAAAAATGAACGTACGTTTTGGACGCGATTTAAAATTGAAATTCGATCAAATTGACTTTGGAACAAAAAGCTTTGATCCGGTCCAACTCACACCGCCGAGCACATCGCGTAACAACACTAGATGGCGCCCTATCCGCCGTCGACGCCGTTATCACGGTCGGTGGCGACGGTGCCGAGGAGGTGGTACCCGCTTATCAGGTCGGCCGTCAGTCGCCGTCGTCTTGTAAACAACGCGAACCCGAACGATCGCAAATGAACGGGAAAATTCAGTAAAACGAGCGATGCGCATTGCCCCGCGCTACTGGCGACCACCGACGACGACCACCACATCACGTCCGCGGGCGACAACAGCGACGGCGACGACTATTTGTTGTTGACCGCGTCTGCGACGGTGGCGGTCAATGTCAATGTGACCGGCGGCGGCGGCGGTGGCAGCTGCGGCGTTGACGCCGACGACGTCGACATGGAGCTGACCAAAGTGTGCCGGCTGTGCCTGGCCGCGTCCGACTGGCCCGTCAGCGTTTTCGACGAACTGTCCGACAAGATAGCCCAATGCCTGCAGATCCACATATCCCGGACCGACCAGCTGCCCAAACACGTGTGCGTCAAGTGCAAAGACACCGTCAACGAGTTCTACGCGTACTACACCAACGCGGTCGAGTGCCAGAAACAGCTCGATCAGCTGGCGGACGTCCAGCACAACATGGTAAGCGGACGCTCGTCGGTGGTGTCTAGCAGCCACCGCGCCTCGGTGGTCATCTCCACCCCGTCAACTCGAATCGATTTGGTGTAGTATTCGTGGTCCACCACACTCTGGTTTGGGTGTTTTCGTGGTCTGTTTTTCCTCTCCGCCGTTTCGCCCGAGTAGGTGCACGAGCGGTTGCTTAGGCCTCGTTTGTCCCAACCGATGGATATTTCATAATTATTGAGTAGTTTTTTTTTTTTTTTTTTTTTTAAAGGTGTGTCCGTTATCTGACAACGGTCTCTGAAGAATAGATAAAATGTGTTTTATGAAAACAATTACAATATGATGATATTAGAAACAATTTTCTCACATCAGTTGATTTACAGGAAAGGTTAATTAGATTTAGGTTAACGTGTTTTTGAAAGTCATCTAAAAAAAAATTATGTACCCTTAAATGTCATAGGTACATAAACAATGATAAACAAAATTTATATTAAGTGCATAATCAGTCTAATTATAAAGCTTTTATTATTATAATCTGGCACTAATTAATATAATTAATAGTTCTAAATACCTCCTGGCTTCTATTAGTAATTTTATTAAGTATTTAATCAACAATTAATAAATACTTAAATAATTATTGCGTAAATCAATTATCTAGCCTACTTTTTTACAGATAATATCATTATCTTATGTAGGTTTTTATAATTTGTCAGGGGTGAACTATAATTTCAAATAATTGCAGAACAAATACTTTTTTATTTTAAATTCTTTTAGAAAAAAAATAGTTCATAGAACACCAATATTCTACTACAGTCCACGATAGAAATTCTTTGATGTTCTAATGTGAAGAAAAAAATGTAGTAAATCCCATATGGTTATTTGGATAAATACGATTTAATAACAACTTAGGCATTTAATATTATGTACGTTTGATTGATTCATTAAAATGTCTTTAATCAACAGGCTTCCAGTAGTTTTGAACCAGTGGTGACCATTAATTATGACCAAAATACAGAATACAAATCTGAATACAACGAACCAGAGAGTTGGTCTGAAAGTAATCATTCGGAAATTGAAATGAAAGACACTGTGAAAATAGATCCGTAAGTTCATATTAAAGTAATGTGCCACTTTTTAAAATTAGAGATCATAACTTCAGGTATTCAGTTTATTTAGTTGTGACTTATCACTTGTTAATACTTTAAAATCTGAATATAATAGAAGTTGCCTGTTTGATATGTTATCTAATTAAATATTTACATTCAAATAAATCCCAAAACAAACACACCTTTATCACTTGTCATTAATTTACACACTTATTGATTTATTATGTTTTACACAGCACTGATGAAATTGATGACCAAAGACCAGATAGGACTAAGACACCTCGTAAGGTTAAAATAAAATTTTTCAAATGCAGAAAATGTGAAGAATCTTTTAATACTAAACACGCATTAAAAGATCATCAAAATGATGCACATCCACACTCTGCATACAAGTGCAATTGTTGTGATAAAACATTTGACACAATGTGTGCGCGGCAAAAACACAAAAAAGAAGAACATCCTAGTGTCACTTATTCATGCGACACATGTGACTATCGTACACCTTATAAGAGTCGAATGCAATATCATGAAAATAGACATAAAAAAGTGTACAGTGTGTTCTGTGATACATGCCAAGCCGGCTTTTTCAACAAAGACGAGTTGGCTACTCATGAAATTAAAAACCATGGTGCCGAGCCGTATCAATGTGATCGTTGTAGCAAATTATGCACTTCCAAGACTAATTTGTACAGCCATATGAAAGTACATACCACATCAGCCGAATCAGTTAGCTACCAATGCGAAACCTGTGGAAAAGCATTCAGACGTATAGGCAGTTACAGGCGACATATTCAGTCACATTTAGGTTTGAAATACGAATGCTCTTATTGTAACAAGCTACTGAGTTCAGCACACCATCTAAAACTTCATGTGCGCATACACACTGGTGAGAAAAATCATGTGTGTGAAATGTGTGGCAAAGCATTCACAGTTAGCAAGTACCTAGTCGAACATAAAAGAATACATACAGGTGAGCGGCCATTCAAATGCGATCTGTGCTCTAAAGGCTTTACTCAAAAGACGTCTTTACGCATACACACGAGATGGCATACAGGAGACCGGCCATATAAATGTGACGTATGCGATGATAGATTTGTAATCAACACATTTTTGCAGAGGCACATTAAAAAACACCACCCTGACCTTGTAGAACCTGTACAAGACCCGTGCACTAACTCCCTTCAAACTTTATGAAATGTTATTTAAATAAGGATATTATTTCAGTTTTTTTAAATGAAATTGATTTCTCTATTGTTAATACATATATAATTAATGTAATACACTACTTTTATAGTTATACTTTAAATAAATTACATAAATACCAAAAAAAAAATGTCATGTTTAATAATTATAGTCATATAAACTTAATTATATTTCAGCATTCTGTACTGTACATTTATTTTTCGTGTAAGTGTGCATACATTATCTAGCAGAGGCGAGAGAAATAACCACTTAGGTATCATCTTTCATTTGTTAAAATTACACCCGATGCAAATAGACAAATAAACAAATTTATGCAACGAGTATCAATTATAATTTTTGGATGGTTTATACCCAAAAGGTTATGCTTAAGAAATTATACCTAAACTTACAAACACTGTGCCTACAATAACTACTTATGATTTAACTTCCTATGAAAACAGAATGATTCATTTTCAAGTGGAAAATAATAGAAAAAATTTCAACATGTGTTAAAAGTATTAATTAAGATAAAGTTGACCTTAATTCATAAATCTATATGTGAATACCAACATGCTAATACACTAACACATTATTATCAGCTGTTGTAAGTTAATCAATGTTACCTATAATTAAAATGCAATGGCCAGTCCAAAACCATGGATCTTTCTTAGAGTTATATTTTAGAAATATAACTTTAATATATACTGTATTATGTGCATTCTGACCTGTATAAATAATATAACAAAATAATAATACTGTTTTTATAGTAAATAATGAATTCATACAAAATAACACAGTTTACTCCATTTAAAATTTACATTATCGTATTATAGTAAGGAATTTACTCACAAAGGTACTAAAAAAATAATAAAGAATTACTATAAAATAATAATAATAATATAAGTAACATCAACAGCAATGAGAATTAAGGACAAGACTTCAAGATTAAAATTGGCTAGTCCTTTACCACAAAAAATATTCTTTTGTTTAGTTTGGTAAACATAAGAAAAATCATAAAATAGCAATTATTTTTTTTACTGATTCTTATTTTATTATTTAAAAATAACTTCATAGTCCTGAGGAATCAGCATCGTCATCAGGTAATCCTGTAATGAGAATATAATAAAACATGTAATTTACAATTTTTATCATTATCTTGAAAAACAGTTAAATATTATTCTAGATCCAAGAATAAAACTAAGAATTGAAAAGTGAAAAATTACAAATGTACTACATACCTTGTTTCTTATAGAACAAAATATACGCATTACAATAATCTTCTTGTCCTGGTATTGTTTTAATGGCTGTTTCATCATTATAATAGTGCCAATCTTCTGACTCCACGTGTTTAGTATAAGATGTATAGTGGCCCATAGAAGTACCTAAAATAACAGGAAAAAATTAATCGATATTGATGATTGGTATTAAAAATTATATAACATACTTCCAGTATGGCACACGCAAGCATACAAATCATATACTATTTCTTGTTTTATATCCAATATCAATCCATCTAAAGGAAATACTACACTGTCTTGTAGTTTTATTCCCCAATTTTCATGGAAAACAAACCTAAAATGATGAATACCTATAAAATGTATTTCTTAAGTATTATAAAATATTTTTTTTTTTTTTTACCTTTTTAAGTATACAATGAGACATCTAGGATACTTGGAAATGGACAATGTTTTAGTGGCACGTTGATTCTTTTTGCAGGACGGACACCACCAAGGATTATTATCATCTAAAAGTTCACTGTAAAACAAGACCATTTTTTTCATAAGTTTTTAGAACCTATAAAATATAATATACATCAGAGGGAGCCAAACTTTTTTTTATACAAATATCTATTGTGAATATGTTCTTCCTTTAAAGTAAACATACATTTTTTAGGCTACTCAATATTTAAAAATACATTTTAACAAGGGGGGGATCAACTGAAATTGACCATTTGACAGCCCCTGATATATATATTGCATAGTATGTAATTATAAATATTGGATACTAACACAATTTGTTAAAAGATGCACATGTTATAAAATATTATACTTTTGAATCAATTAATTATAATAATACTAATTATACTAATTATACTAATTATACTAATTATACTAAATATTAGTCAATAGATAAAGTAACTAAACTCAAACTCTCAACAAACTAACGATGTTTGAAAAAAGTTATAAATTATTATCAAATAGGCTTAACTAGATTAAAAGATAATTCTACCCTAAATTGTGTATAAAAATAATATAATAAATTATTACCTTTGGCAAAAAGCATTAATGCAATCATATATTGAAAGAGGTTTATTTGATCGCATTTGTTCGGTAGATCCTGGATGCAATTTAGTGTCTAGCAAATAAATATCTACATAATCTTTAAAGGTAACAGCTAGTGTATCACCGCTACGAAACTTGATAACACCATTTTCGGTAATCACACAGCCGCCACAATGTACATCCCACATGCATCTAGAGCACATGGTCCCTTGACCATCAACTAAAGATAGTGAGAAATCTTGAGTGTACGGATGAAGTTTGGCAACTTCGACATAAAGTACTTCAGCAGGAACTTCACTTGGTAAACGAACCAATGCTGGCCGACCAATTAAACTTTTTCCGTCAGCTTGTTTAAACACGATTGGAATAGTCAATCGTCGTATAGCTTTATTTGTACTACCAGCAGGTTGTTCAATTGGAATTAAATCAACTTTAGGGTCTATTCTTACTCTACAAACAGGACAGTCCATTTGATCTTTATCTCCACTAGAATGAAAACAACTCGATTTAATGCACTCTTCACACAACACACAAGTGCAATCTTTGATATCTTTGTGGAGTACCATATCAGGTTTATACTCTAAGCATATGGTACAAATGTCTCCTTGTTCAATCGTTACAGAATCTATATCCATTGGTTCCTAGAATAAATAAATCATAAATCTTTTAAAGAGATACATTACATAATACTGATTAGATTTATTAAATGTAAACATTTTAATGGAATATTTAAACAATGTATTTTTATTTAGTTGTTTAGAACTTAACAGATTTAAGAACTCAATTACATGTATAATAAGTTGCCAGTGTTTCAAGTATGATTTATTAGGTAGTGAAGATGTATTTCAATAAAAAAATGTAAATGTTCAACTCTGCAAAAATAAAGAATTAAGTTGGGGCCAGTAGTTTATTCTTGATTGAATTTAAGGTGAAGTCGTTAGGAAATCATGAAATACAACAGGGGAGGTTCTGATTAGTAACAAAATTAAGATAATAAGGAAATAAATTCAGATTCAATAGGACAGAAGCAATAGGAGAAATATGGAAGCATACCTAAAGCAACAGACCTCCATCTCAATTTACATAAATTAAAATCATCCATCAAGAGTAATTTAGTGTTACCATGTGTGGATATTAAATCCTCAACTATCTTAAAATAAGTATTGTAAACAGTAAATGCTCAATAAAGTCAGAATGTATACCAGATATTACATAATTCATTTACTACAAAAATTTGTTAAACGGTTGGATTATTCACCAATTGGCAATTAGAGGTAAGATTAATTTATATTACTGGCGGAAATCAACATACCGCCACCACGAGAATATGAGAATAGAATATAATTTAAACCTAATTGTGCATTACATGTTTCTGGAGATAACCAGGTTTAAATTAATTAGTTTATTAAATTATTACTAGCTGAAACCGTGCACTTCGTTGCTCATAAAAATTGGCAACTCTTAAAAAAATTATGATTATTCAACTCCTATTGGGTGTAACTCATTGCAGTAAGAGCAACTTAGCCACCCTGGTAAGCAATCTGACTGCGTCGGATCGCAGACAAAGTTCAATAACTCGATTTGATGAAGGAATGGCAATCAATAATAAAAAAATAATAATTCCTGCTGTTGACTGTAACCAATAGCAACTATTTATAAAATAAATAAAAATAAAATATTGAATTTCCATTGTGAACCTCAAGATCTCTGCTTGAGCATCTCTTTAAAACGTGAATTTCAGCAAATCCTTTTTTATTACACGGTGAAAATATGAGAAGAACCCCTATTCAAAATTTCAAGTTCGTACATTGTGTAATTTTTGAGTTACAGCGATCAGTGAGTCAGTGGTATTTGGATTTTATATGTATAGATTACCTTGATTATAATAAACCACAATTTAAGATGGTAAAAAAATAATATCCTATACCTAAGCCTACAATATACACAAAATACACAAATTAAAATGTTACAAACATTTTAGTTTGTAAAACTACAGGTTGGATAAAACAAACTATAGTGTTAACTTGACAGGGGGAGGGGGAAAGGTAGCCCTTCAGTACTCAAAACAAAGAAATTATTTTGCATCTTGACATAATTATAACATGAGTACCATAACATTGACTATTTGATACTGATAAATTATTTATACAATACAATTAACTTACGATCTGTGTGTCTCCTTCAGTTAATTCTTCGATATCACCATTCACAAGATCCAAATTAATTTCCAACACCTCAAATGCATACAAATCACGATTATTAGAGTCAACGCTTCTCACTTGATGATCATCACTCTAGTTAAAAAAAATGTAATTAATAAATAATTTTAATTATATAGGTACCTACATCATAAATTAAGTATTTTTGATAAACTTACTAATATTTTTGAAATATGTCTGTTAAAAACTTCGGCTACAACCAACATGTCAGGGTGTTTATCTTCACCAATCAAATTTACCAACTCGCTTTTAACCTTTTTAATATCATCCTGTTTGTTAACGGTAATCAGGTACTTCATTGGAGGATTATGTGTAGCACTAACAAATGTTATGTCTAATAAAAAATAAAAATAAACATTAACATTCTAATTAGCACTTTAATACCCATATTTAGCTTACACATTTGTTGTTGAGTAGCATACGGTAAAGGAACAGAGAGATACATGAAAGGTTCATGCATAACGGACACATAATTACATTCAAGACATGTAACCTATAAAAATAATGTTTAATTAGTAAGTAGATCATTTGAATTTTTTTTTTTAATATAAATTATTACTTACAGAACTTTCAAACTGTCCTTGAAATATTTTATTAATAACGGACTCTTGTTGTGTTTGCTTCTCAAGAACAGTAGATCCTATTGAATCAGCTTCAACAAGCTCTGTCTTCGATATTTTATTATCATCTAATTTTACACGCTTCAAATCCATAAGTCTCGAATCAGATGAAGAATCACAACATATTTCTCTTTTTCCATTCAACAAATCATTAATTTGTACCTTGGCCGTGAGAATATCTGGTTCACATGAAGATAAGGTACCATCATCAAAATTTGGTGACACAAGAACATCAGCGTCTGTTATATTTTCTTTCTGTACCATGAAGTCTTGATTCTCGGATAATTTTTCTGTTAAAATGTCACATATATTTTGAGGTAAATCATATTCAGATGAACTAATAACAAACTCATCAACTTCACGTGGCAATAGTTTTCTGGGATTAGGAGACTTACGAGTTTTGCGTGATGTTACTTTGCAGTGTTTGGCAAAGTGCATCAATAGTTCATCATTTAAGCTGTCTAATAAAAGAGCCAAGAATTCTTGACAATCATGCTGGCTGCAATCCCGGAACTGTGCGTATCGTTTTCCCAACACATATTTGAACTGATGTGGATTAATAACACTATACTGTCCATTCCAAACACGTTTAGCAAGTTCAGAAAATTGTCCAATCAACGTGTCTTCAGATCCATCATTGTCAAAGCTCAAAAAATATGACACAAGGCTCTCTGTTGATAAAAGAGCTTGTAAGCCTGCACTCATAAAACATGTATTACCGAGATTACGAAGACCACAAACACCAATTTCAGCAGTTGGATCAGATAAATCACCATCAGCGACAAAAATTGTGCTTAACCCTAATCCTGGTGTTTCAGCCCTTGGAACAGTTTGAATACTATTGAACTCATCAAAATCGCTAGGACCTGGGAGCGGTATGGGAAAACTTGAATTTGTTGAAGTTGGAAAACATGATGTTAAATCTTCACTCCTAAAAATCAGTAAAAAATGTCTTAAAACTCATATTTGCCACTACCTAATACTATCCTATACCATATACAATGTACAATTCTCAAAAAAATAATTTAATAATGATCTTAATTTAGTCATGTCCGTACTCAAAAATTCACTCGAGTGACAATTGATAAACTAGTTTATAGGTAATCAACATTACAATCAAAATTTATCAGTACAATAACAGTTGGTCGGTTATAAACCTATAACCTGAGATATTGTAATTATAATATTGTATCTATTGTTTAAAAAGTATAATGTTGAATCAACAGGTTCTAGACGACTCACCATGAACTGTCAATAGTCATCATCTGCGACGGTTCGTTAGTGCGCAGATAATTGTCACTGTCTGTGATTTCAGACAGTTCTGGCAGTGTTTTTGGCAGTTCTTTGTCAAGGTTCTCGGCTAGGAAAGCCGAATCACCAAAGCTCTCCTTGTCGTCTGCCCGCAAGTAATCGTACCGGTTACCGTGCAACGAACTCAGTATGGACGTGTCGACTTCCGAGGTTTCCATAAGTCGATCAGTTTGCGTCGGGTTTCGCAAGAAATGTGTATTTGAAAAATACAATTTTTTAAAAATCGTCGCTGTCTTCAATTTCTGCTTTTGGAGACGTCGTCACACGTCTCGGTCCGTCGCAAGTTCAGCTCTCTCGAATTATAATATCGGATGCGGGTCGTCGTCGACGTTGTTCGTCCAGCAAAATACGATTGAAATTCGGTGGTCGTTTCGTGCGCAGCTTGTTGTCGTCGGGCGGTTTGGGCGCGCTACGGATGCGCTAGCACGGTCCGCGGAAGGACTGACCGACGGACTCACGAGACTAAAAAAATCCAACGTGCGATCTTACAAACAACAGAGACGTTTCGGATGTCAGCAGAACGCGCGATACCATTGCCCCCACGAACCAATCGACGCTAAAACGCGGAACGGAATGAGAAATATCACGCGAATTATCTCACCGTGAGTTGATTGTTTGTGATTCTGAATATTGTGACTTCCGATTGTTCCGGCACGATTTGCGGAGAATACTGAACAGCGAACACTGAAAAGTGAATAACATCGGTGGTCGGTGATCGGTAGCTTGTTGTTTTTTTTCTCTATTTTTTCTTGGTTATGCGGTTTCAGAGCGGCAACACACCGGAACCGGGCATGGTATAGACCATGTTCACATTATCTAATATAGGACGTATCCCAGGTCTGTACCACGGTTAGGTTGGGTTAGAGGTGGCTGATTGTGTTTATTGCGTCTAGAGACAGCCTGCCCCCTCGGAGCAGTTTCTCTTATCACAAAACCATTATCACATAACCAATCATTATCACGGTCACAAAGTTTAATACCATTAATATGGTCAATACGTTATCAGTGAGCGCCAAATTAAATTCAAATTATTTGAAAAATGTCCAATATAAATTTATTAACATAATCTATATGAAAGAAATTTATTTAGTTAATTTTTGTATATTTTGTCTATTATTACCTAAAATACTTATGTACTGTAATATACACAGTATTTATTTAATACAGGTAAAACCCTTTTCAACTGTTATCTGTATTAATTTTTATTTCCTGTGGAAATTTTCTTACTTATTAATGTAACACTTTCTGTATGAATACCTTGTAGCATGGACATTGTTTCTTAAATATTATAGTAAATTATAGTTTTTTTGTATTTTATATTTTTAAATATTTTAACACATTGTTCTTTGATATATTTTTTAATTATGTATTTTGAATGTGCATACTGCAACATCCAATTAAAAACAAAATATAATTTAGCTCGACATATAAAAGTCACCCATTTTACTGGCATTGAGAAAAATAATCCTCAGTTAGAAATAACTTCTCATAATTTTGCTTCATTACAAGGTAAAGATACAATTTTAAAAATATTATAATAAATTGTATATTATATTTATTACAGTGTTATAACTATGTTTAAATATTTTGTTAATTAATTGTAGAATTTAATGATTGGAGAGAGAGGGAAGAAATAAGCACTTCAACTAGGTTTGCTCAACACAGAGGAGTAAAATTTAATAAAAATAAAACTGTAACTACAAGGAAGTATTATTGTCACCGCTCTGGAGTATTTAATAGTAAAAGTATGGGAAAACGTTCCTTAAAAATTACTGGATCGTGTAAAATAAGTAAGTGATATTATAACAAAGTGTAAAAATAGATCAATTTATTTCCTTAATAATAGATCATACAGACATCTTTAGACATTAAATGTTTTGTTTTTCTCATTGGACTATTAGATCAATGCTGTCCTTCATTTATTCGAACAGTAGTTAAAGAAAATAACGTTAACGTCACTTATTGTAAAACACATCATGGACACATCAATGATATCAAATTTCTCCCAATCCCTTCTTCTGTTCAGGAAACAATTGCTGGTAACTGTAACATTTTATTTACATTTTAATTTAATATCTACTATTTATCTGTAACTTTGATAACAAAATTGAAAAAAAAAAAACATCATAACTACGAAAGATGTTTACAACATTTCCACTAAGTTTGGATTACTTCACAAGTATAAATTACATGATATTGATGCTCTAAGTGTGGACCTTCAAGTAAAACGATTTGCCAATAGTTCTTCAAATCCAATTGTTTTTTATAAAACACAAGGAACAGAATATCCACCATTAGACTTAGATGATTTTATGTTAATAATACTCACTGAAACTCAAAAAGCTGTTTTGCATCAATTTAGTAATGGGAAATTGTGTATTGATTCTACACATGGTACCAATCAATACAATTTTAATTTAACTACAATTGAAGTGATTGATGGATTTGGAGAAGGATACCCTGCTGCATTTTGTATAAGCACAAAAATTGACGAAGTACAAAAATTAAGGAGGTAATGGGCTGCCTTACTCCAAATGTATTCATGAGTGATGATGCGCCAGCATTTTGGAACGTATGGATTAACATAATGTGGCCTATTCCTCAACATCGTTTGTTGTGTAAGTGGCATATTGACAATAACTGGCGCAAGAATCTAAAAAAAATGTCTGGTTCTCAAAATGTAAAAGCTTATGTTTATAAAACTCTTCGTGTATTACTTGAAGAACCAAATGAAACTCAGTTTGAAGAACTTTTAACTTCTTTTCTTTGTAAATTAGAAGAGGAACCAGCATTGCATAATTTTAAAACATACTTTGAGCGTACATATGTACATCGGAAAAAGTTATGGGCAGCTTGCTATCGACATCAAGTAATGCTTAATACAAATATGGTATTAGAAGCTTTCCATAAAACTTTAAAACATGTATACTTAAAGGGGAAGAAAAATCAACGCCTAGATGTGTTACTCTGGCATTTACTTAAATCATTACGCGATAAAAACTTTGAACGACTAATAAAACTGTGCAATAGTGGAAAAGTTAATCACTACGTAAATGCTATTAATAGTCGTCATCGTGCTGCTGCTCAGATTAATATTTCTGGAATTCATCAAGTATCAGAAATCACTTGGTCTGTAACATCTGAAACTTTAGATCAAAATTACCTGGTTAAGAAACATGAACCATGTTCATGTAAAATTATATGTGTTGCGTGTAAAGTCTGTATTCATTTGTTTTCTTGTACGTGTTACGATTACACAATAAAAAATAATATGTGCAAGCATATACATGCTGTAAACATTAATATGGTTGACAATGAAGTAGTGATTCCAAGAACTGATGTATGTAATCCCTTAATAACTGATGAAGTATGTATGAAAATTCCAATCACACAACAACTGTCTTCTGTATCCACAGAATCCATTGGTAACAAACTTTATGAATTCTACAACATGTTTATGTCCCAAGCAAGCAGATTAAGTTCCCAGCAGCTAACAAAAATCAACGCTTCTATTGATACAGGTTTAGGCATATTGTATGAAGGAGAAAATAATTTAATAAAAAATGTAGAAAATCAGGAACCTGTTAACAAAAATGCAGAAAAACAGTTACGGTTTTATTCCATCAAAAAACAAAGAGTACAAGCACCAGAAGAACAAAGATTAAATAAACCTACATTAACAATGAGAAATCAAATAATCGCCGATTTAAAAGGAAATGATCAAACTCCCTACATTCATATTGATTCTGACCACACTAATACAAAATAAGACCTAATTAATACCATGGTGAAATAATCGGATATTTCAATCTTGGTTAATACATAGTTAATAACACTACATATTTTAATTTATACTTTAATTAATTTTCTACTAATTTTTATACTATAATAATTTTAATTTTATAAATTTTTATTTAGTTTTTTGGATGACTTACCAATCTTAACAACGTATTACAAATTTATACTGAGTGTAATACTGAAGTGAAACAATACAATACTATTGAAATTATGAAATCTTACGATGTAATATTAAGTAACTATTTTATATTAACAATTTAACATATTAAATATTTACAAAATAATTGAAAAGGAACGTTGGAGCCCTCAGGCAAATACTTTTTAAGGAGCGGGAAAAATAAATTGATAAAAAAATTAATATGGTACCATGTTGTGAATTTTTAACAAATCTATATTTTCAAATCATCAATATTTAAATTGATAAAAAATTTTTTGAAGGGGAAGGTTGGAACCCGCAGGCAAATACTTTTTCGTGAGTAAGAAAATTAAATTTAGAAAAAAATTATATGGCACCTGGATGTTTATGTTTAAAAAATCTATAAAAGAAAGTCATTAATATTTAAATTGATAAAAAAATTTTTGAGGGGGAACGTTGGAGCCCGAAAGCAAATACTTTATAAGGAGTGAAATAAAAAATTAAAATGGAAACAGGTTGTTAATTCTTAACAAATCTATGTTAGTAAATAATTAACTTTTAAATTGATTAAAAAAATTTTTGAAAGGGAACGTTGGTGCCGCAGGCAAATATTTCTAAGGAGTGATAAAAAAGGTTTAGAAATTTATATGGTACTAGATTTTTTAAGTTTAAAAATCAATTTAAATATATTTTCAAAAAAATTGAAGGGGAACTTTGAAGCCCGTAGGCAAATACTTAACAAGAAGTAAGAAAATTCAATTTAGAAAAAAATTAATATGACACCAAGATGTTTATATTCAAACGAAATGTTTATAAGTAAATCATTAATATTAATTGATAAAAAAATTTTTGAAGGGGCACGTTTGAGCCCGCAAGCAAATATACTTTTTAAGGTGTGAGAAAAAAAGATTAATATGGCACCAGGTTGTAAAATTTTTAAAAAAAATCATTAATAATATATAATCTGATAAAAAATTTTTGAAGGGGAACGTTTAAGCCCGCAAGCAAATACTTTTTAGGAGTTAGAAAATTAGGATGGCACAATGATGTTTATGTTAAAAAAATTTATATAAGTGAATCATTAATATTTAAATTTAGAAAAAAAGTTATGAAGGGGAACGTTTGAGCCCGCAGGCAATACTTTTTAAGTAGTAAGAAAATTAAATTTAGAAAAAAATTATATGGCACCTGGATGTTTATGTTTAAAAAATCTATATAAGTAAATCATTAATATTTAAATTTAGAAAAAATATTATGAAGGGGAACGTTGGAGCCCGCAGGCAGATACTTTTTAGGAGTTAGAAAATTAGGATGGTACAATGATGTTTATGTTAAATAAATTTATATAAGTGAATCATTAATATTTAAAATTAGAAAAAAAATTTTTGAAGGGAACGTTTGAGCCCACAGGCAAATACTTTTTCAGGAGTAAGAAAATTAAATTTAGAAAAAAATTAATATGGCACCAAGATGTTTATGTTCAAACGAAATGTATATAAGTAAATCATTAATATTTAAATTTGGAAAAAAAATCATGAAGGGGAACGTTAGAGCCCGCAGGCAAATACTTTTAGGAGTTAGAAAATTAGGATGGCACAATGATGTTTATGTTAAAAAAATTTATATAAGTGAATCATTAATATTTAAAATTAGAAAAAAAATTTTTGAAGGGGAACGTTTGAGCCCGCAGGCAAATACTTTTTAAGGAGTAAGAAAATTAAATTTAGAAAAAATTTAAAATGTCAAAAACATCCCAAATACCGTCGATCCTAATTAATATTTATACTTATATTTTGTTATAATATATTAAAATTAATTATAATATAATATATTTTCAAAAAAATTGAAGGGGAACGTTTGAGCCCGCAAGCAAATATACTTTTTAAGGTGTGAGAAAAAAAATTAATATGGCACCAGGTTGTAAAATTTTTAAAAAAAATCATTAATAATATATAATCTGATAAAAAAATTTTGAAGGGGAACGTTTAAGCCCGCAGGAAAATACATATTAAGGAGCAAGAAAATTAGGATGGTACAATGATGTTTATATAAAAAAAATTTATATAAGTGAATCACATTATTTAA
>JANEHU010001492.1:0-68684 GCA_027563435.1 Nasonovia ribisnigri
AAGTAGTGGTTGGCCTATAAGAAAGTGTCCCGGCGATAGGTAGTCCAAGTCGGCTGGATCGGATGACAACGGTGTGAGTGGCCTGGAGTTGAGCACGGCCTCCACTCGACATAGCACCGTCGTGAATTCTTCGTAAGTGAAGTGATGACGACCCATGACGCGAATCAATAACCTTTTTGTCGACCGGACCGCAGCCTCCCACAATCCGCCGAAATGTGGCGCACTGGGCGGGTTGAAGTGCCAGGAACAATGTGGACGAGAGTCGCCTAGCACGGATTGTCCCTCCGGGCTATTGATCAGCGTATGCAATTGTCGGTCGGCACCCACGAAATTGGTCCCGCAGTCGCTGAAAATGTCGGATGGCAGACCACGCCGAGCAACAAATCGGTCGAATGCAGCAAGGAACGCGGCCGTAGATAGCTCGGTCACAACCTCGAGGTGACACGCCTTCACCGCGAAGCACACAAAAACAGCTACATACACTTTATACGACCGTGATTTGCGAAGGCGGGTCTCTTGTAGCTGCAATGGACCTGCGAAATCAATACCCACTCGCGCGAAAGGCCGGCACTGTTGGACACGGCCTGGTGGCAGATCAGCCATCAACGGTTGAGGTGGTTGATGGTCAAATCGGACGCAGATGGTACACTCACTGCTGACTTGATGTAGCACTGATCTCACAGACATGATCCAAAATTGCTGGGACACAATGGCGGTCACGACTCGAGGTCCGGCATGACAGCTGATGCGATGCCAATGACGACACACCAACAAGGCCAAGCGTGAATGTTTCGCTAATAGTATCGGGTGCTGACGGTCATATGGCAGCATCGAGTGACGCAATCGCCCACCCACTCGAATGACGCCGGAGGGATCAATGAACGGGCACAAACGGGCGAGCGGTTTGGCTGTCACACGGGAGTGGTGAGATAACTCGTGCCGTAATTGTACAAAAAACTTACGCTGGGACTCGATCACCAGCGCCTTAAGCGCCTCGTTCAGTTCATAACGGTTGAGGGCCGCCCGTCGCGTAACCCATCCGCGACGGCGGCAACGATCTAGAAATCGATACACGAGGGCCACAACTCGAATCAATTTGTCGTAAGACGAAAATCCGTCGAACCATTCAACAACGGGGGGTTGAACGTTGACGGTCACGGATAGAACGCGCAATTCGGGCAAGTCGCTCAGCGGCAACATGGCAGCTCCAACCGGCCACGATGACGGACAACGACGTAAAAACTCAGGGCCTTGCCAATAAAGTTTTAACGCTGGAAGCTCGGACGGTAACACGCCGCGCGAAGCACAATCGGCGGGATTGTCCCCGGATGAAATGTGTGCCCACACGCAACTCGGTAGTAGCGTGGTAATTCTGTGAACCCGATTTGACACGTATATTTTAAACGACTCGTGACGATTGACCAACCAAGACAGGACAATCGTTGAGTCCGTCCATGCATGCACACCGACGATGTTGACCTGAGAATCGAGAATACACTTGACGCGGTATAACCAGCGCGCCAATAGCTCAGCGGCGTTCAACTCGAGCCGCGGGATGGTCAACGACTTTATCGGCGCTAGCTTGGTTTTCGCGCCAACCAGCGAGATCGAAGCGTCCTCCCGATCATCCAACACGCGGAGGTATACGACAGCGGCGCATCCATTCTGTGACGCATCACAGAAACCCAACAATAGACAACGGTCGGCGGACTGCGTGCTGAAGTGTCGAGGAATGTTAATCTGACGGAGGCAGGCCAATGATTCGACGAAAGTGGAAAATTCTTGATGAAGATCCTTCGGAAGAGGGTCGTCCCATCCAAGATTACAGGACCACGTTCGTTGCATTATGTGCTTCGCGTAGAAGGTGGCCGGCGAGAATATGCCCAACGGATCGAAAATGCGCGCGATTAACGATAAAACGCCGCGTTTGGTGAATACGGGTGGTGAGTCGCAACGGATGGCGCACCCAAAAACGTCATCTGTCGGCTGCCATTGCAGGCCGAGAACCTTGACCCCGCCTCCATCCACAACATCAAAGGGTAACGGACCCGTCACACGGGCGGAAGTGGGTATACTGTCGAGGACCGCGGGACAGTTACTGGACCACTTTTTTAACTCTAAACCGGATTTGCTGAGCACGTCGATCATATTACGCTGCAGCTCGAGAACACCGTCGACCGTGTCGGCGCCTACACATATGTCATCGACATAAGTTTGTTGCAACAACGATCGCCGGATATCGTCTTGACCGGCGCAATCCGTTTCGGCGATTTCGGCTAACACGCGGAGCGCCAAGTACGGGGCACAATTTAAGCCGTATGTCACCGTATTCAACTCATATTCTACGAGTTTATCGTGAGGTGACGCGCGCCACAAGATGTGCTGGAGTGGACGATACTCGGACGCTACCAACACCTGACGATACATTTTACAAATGTCGGTCGTAAACGCGAATTTGTGCAACCGAAATCTGGTTAAAATGTCAACAATGTCCTGCTGCAACTTCGGACCTTGATACAAACAACTATTTAGTGACGTCCCGTCATGGGACCCCGCGGAAGCGTCGAATACGACGCGGATTTTAAAGTCACCGTTGGACTGTGTGCACACTGCATGGTGGGGGATGATGTACTGCCCGGGGCTCGTGGCCACGGACATGTGACCGAGCGCGAGGTATTCAGACATGAAGTCACAATATGCTCCGCGCAGAGATGTGTCGGACGTCAGTTTTCGTTCGAGGGACTCGAAACGCTTGAGCGCGACGGAATGTGAGCCCGGGAACGACAATTGTGGTACTGGCTTCCGCGTTGGTAGCGGCACTTGAAACCGACCGGAAGGCAGTCGCTGGTGTTCGGCGCGGAATTGACTCTCACACCAACCATCGTCGGTAAAAGACGGCGGAGCTGCGTCTGGTTCTTCGACGGTCCAAAATTTATCCATCAGAGCTTCAATGGACGTAGCTAAGGACACCGGTGTAGTGATAAGATGACAGGTGGCCGCCGCCGGAATTGGCCCGATTAGGACCCAACCGAAGATTGAACTAAAGGCTGTGGGTAAGGCATCGTCGATTTTAATTTGTCGACCGTCCAGAATGGCGGAAAATACGTCGGCCCCAAGCAACATATCCACCGGAGATGCCACGTTGAACTGTGGATCGGCGAGTGCGAGGGTGGAAAAACGATCCTTGATATCCACGGAAAACGAGGCGCGAGGCATGTCACTTGTAATAGACGACAGTACCCAGGCTTGGACAGTTAACGCGGGTTCGGTCGCGAACCGCGGCCTGATGTGACACTCGACGACACCCTTTACGTTGACGACAGGCGTGCCGGATATGCCACTTACCGGCATTGTCCACGGACGAGGACGGAACCCAAGGCGGGTTGAACACGCCATTGTCATGGCACTAATCTGGGACGCGGAATCGACCAGAGCGCGAACCGTTTGCCAAGATCCGGCCCTATCGCGCACGTGAATCAACGCGGTGCCTAACAAGACCGTTGGTATCGCATTCGAACGCGGCGCCAACGCGGCTGCGCAACACGATGGTGTTTCCCCCCCACTATCACCACCTTCCTCTTGGCGGGTGGGAGTAACACCATGTAACAATGTGTGATGTTTTTTCGAACACTGGTGACATCGCGACTTTGACGAACAGGCGCGGATAAAATGATTACCGCTGAGGCAATTAAAACAAACTTTATTTTCATGGGCCCATCGATTCCGATCGTCCAATGACCATGATCGGAACTTCGGACACGCGCTGATGCTGTGCGAACCCTGACAGCATGAACATGAGCTGGTAGTAGTCTGCGAATGACGCTCCGTTTGTTTCGCGGCGACGAGCGCCACGGGATTACTTTTCCCCGCGCGGTGACTGACATACGGCCCGGTAACAGGCTGTGGCTTCGGCTTGGCACTAGTCTTCCGCGGCTCGCCCACATTTTCTAAGACGGTAATACGATCCCGCACGAATTTCAGTAGTTTATCGACTGATGGATAAACGTCGTTACTTGTCATGGTGGATTCGAATAATTTGCGAGTGGCGAGCGGTAACGCACGGAAAGCTGAAGTAAACAGGATGAACGACCCGAGGTCGGGAATGTCCATCGCGGATAATAACGAAATGTTTTCGTCAAATGTAGACAAAAAAACGGTTAAGTCGTGCAATGACTCCTGTGACGACGACGGCGCGTTTAACACTTTTTCTAATAGCGAAGTCGCGACCATGCGCGGGCGGTAGAAACGCGCGGACAAAGTTGACCATATCAATTGATAGTTATCATCGGACGCGGGTATACTACGAATCGCATCCAAGGCTGCACCATGCAAACACCCAGTCAAATAATATAACTTATCGACGTTCGACAGGTATTGGCGGCTATCGACTTGCTTAGTGAATGTATCACGAAAAGTCGGCCACAAACGAAAATCGCCTCCAAATCTCGGTAGGGGAATTTCCGGAAGTCGCGATAACGTTGGACCGGACGACGCGTCGGACACGGACGATGAGTTACCGACGTTTTGGCCCGCGGTGGGCGCTGTGCGAGCCGGACGAAGTAGATTCGCGGCAGCCTTCGCGGAATTAATCAAAATTCGTAATTCACCCGATTGTCCGGGAGTATATTCACTTGCTTTACCTAAGCTAACAAGGCATTCTAATACCGTGTTATCTTCCGCTTTATACTGAGACCACCCCGCATCTAACCCGTCAACATTTAAAATAAATTCGGGTACGAAGTCCGGCTCGGAATTCGCGCGTGGTATCATGGCATGTACCGCCTTTATACCCTCAATCGCGGACTCCCGCTTCAGGGCTGCGATCGCGCGACGGCGCTCCTCGCGTTCAGAGAACTCCTTCTTAGAATCGACCATCTTGAACGATTACAAGTAGCTATATGTCACACAAAAGCTGATAATTCACTACGCCGCTTGGCTGGGACCCCCCATAAGGTTCCTAACCACGCTCTGCTACCAAATTGTATGCGCACCGGACGGAGCTATTGACGTCCTATCGTTAGCTGGCCGTACGACACTTGCGACGGGTAAGAATATCTCGTGTCCTGTGTGTGAATAGGAGTAGGTAATCTTAATTGTGAGACTAATCATAAACAAAGATAAAAACGTACACAAATTGAATGGTGTGCGCTGGTGGCACGAATCATCTTATTATTGCCGACACGTATAATAAACAACAGTAACATGGGGGATATGATCATATCTTACAACAAAAACCTATGATTTGGGAATGACGGTGTACAAACTAATATATTATATATACAATAACAAAGGTTGGTCTTATCTGCACAACGAGGATGGTGATAAGGACTGATACCAGCTGACTCCTGGACTCGACGACACTGGTACCAACGGACAGCAACGGCGGTGGCTGGTGAACTGGTCGACGCACCGGCGATAACCGAATTGGCACCCCTGCCTGGTGCGGTGCTCGCGGCGTAACGGCGTACCGCAGGGAACCAGGCACAGTGGGAAACCACGTGACCACACAAAATCGGCCGATCACGAACCACTAGGGACCGGCGAACGGGGATGCAAATGCGCACTCAACCACGCGACAATCGAGCTAGGTATAATAAGAACGCGGTCAGTAGTTAGTCACACGTACGGTGAATGAACCTTGGAATCGACGGTACTGACGACAGGACCGAACCGGCGCGTTGACACAAACGTGGTCGAAACGGCCGAGCACAGACCAAATCCGACGATAGAGCACGCGCGTATGCACAACGGCGTGCAAGCGGAAGCAAGCGTACAAACGAACGAGAAACGCGCTTTCCGGATGGATCCGGGGAAGAACACGACACAACGGCCAAATATGGCGCGGGCACGAAACAAAACGCAAAAGTGACGACCGGCCAAGCACAGACGGACGTACTGAGGGGAAAACTGGTTTACGGCGATAGCCCGCGGCTGGAAGCGCGCCACTGGCGCGATCCAGGGTGGTGGAGGGGGTCAACTTCGCGAATGTTCGACACCCGACGCGATGTCCAGCGGAGCAGCGCTGGTGTTGCACAAACAAACTGAGTTACATAATACATTGGTAATAGTATTAATAATAAAAAACTTAATATAATAACAAGATAAAAATTGAATATGTATTGACACATGTAATTAAAATAAAATTATAATAAAACTTTTTAGTAGTCTTACAAATGCATTATAATAATATATCTACAATGTGTAAACATAATAAGAAATATATTATAATAAACTAGTACATCAAATAAATTATCCTTTATAAGATATAACATTAACAACATTTATAAACTTAACAAACAATTGTTTATAAAAAAAATATTGTTTTAACTGAGTTACATAATACATTGGTAATAGTATTAATAATAAAAAACTTAATAAAATAACAAGATAAAAATTGAAAATGTATTGACACGTGTGATTAAAATAATATTATAATAAAACTTAAGAAACTTTAAGAATTGTACATGGAACTGTTATGTTTTTTTATCATAGTTTTATCAACTTTTAGATCATAGCAATATTTTTGTTGAGAATTTAGTATATTTTTTGAGTGTAAAAGTCCAATTAAAGATTCTGTTGACAGCCTATTGCGTACTTTAGTTTTGTTTAAATTAATACAAGAAAAAATTCTTTCTACACACGCACTGCTATGAGGTAGTATAATTAAAAAGTTAATGAATTTACTCAAATAAGGAAACATCACATTACCATTACCATCATTCAAATGTACCACAACATTCCAAAATTCAAGTAACTCTAAGTCAAAATTCAAATCTGTATTTCTTAATTGGCGCCATTCTCGATCTATATCATTTAAATTTATACCTAATGAAGTTTCAAAATATTGAGCAGCTGGTCCGACGGATATAATAGATTTTACATTTTGTGGATTTAAAAAAGATAACGCTTTAAGACATTTTACATTGTTAGAATTAAAGGGAAACCTTTTGAATAACTGATTTGCACATTCTATGTAAAAATTCAAACAATTATTTATAAAAATATTTTTTTCAGAATTTGAAAGTTTACAATTGTTGGAGTTAGACATATAAGCCATACATTTCCCCCCTAAATAAGTATCTGATGTTTCCAAAAAGTAGGCAGGGTTTCGATATTGTATTTTCTCTACATCCGTGTTATTTAAATAGTCTGGTTTAATATAAAACTCTAAAATGGTTTTATATGCACTAAACATTTTTGAGTATAATAAATGAATTTGAGGTTTCTCACTTTGGAATGATACATTTAATGAATTTAAAATTGGTAAAGAATAATCCAAAAAGTTTAAATATAATTCAAAATGAGGATTCTTCAATCCTTCAAAAATACTTTTAGCCTTTTGGTCAATTAAATATTCTGCTTGGAAATATAATTTTAATGGTTCCAGTTGTTCCAATATTCTTTTTATAGTTGAATGTAAAGATAACCATCTGGTTTGGCATGGTTTTAATAATTTATGTGGCTTAGCATCGGTAAAAGATTGAAACTCTTTGAATATGGTCTGTCTTTTAAAACTATATTGAAAATATGTATAAATTTCTCTTACCAATATTTCAATATCATCCGGGATTTTTTTTGTAGCGTAGGATGCAACCAATGCAATGGAGTGGCAGATACATTTCATACTATATAAATTTGGAATTTCACTTTCTAATAAAGTTTTGACTGAATGATGTATCCCAAACATGGCACTAGCACCATCTGCAGCAAATCCAATCAAATTGTTTTTGTATGGCACTGAGTTTTCTTCAAAAAAATTCTTGATTAATTTGTGTACTCCAAGTGCACTTGCATCAGATATTTGAAGAAGGCTTAAAAACTCATCTCTGACCACGTAACTATTGGAATAATCCAACATACGCACGACCATGGCTAAATGCTTAACACTTGAATGGTCAGTGGACTCGTCTATAATCAATGAAAAATGATTATTCTTCATCCTTTCAATGATAGTGTCAAACCCTGATGACCCTAAAACATTGTTGACTATGGCTGTGGCTTTAGTTCGATTACAAGTTATTTTTTTCACTACTTCAGGATCGGTGCCTATAGATTTGATCAGTTGAACTAAGTGATCAGTGGTGTTGAAGGATATGTTATGTTCAGATATGAACATACATATCTTTAATTCAGCTACTTTAACCTTTTCTTCAATAACGGCTGCTTTTGCAAATGCTGAGTTCATTTCATTAATTGGCCGGACGTTTTGAGCAGCTTTGGCCACACGCAGATGCTTTTGGGAAGACATGTGTTTCTTCACAGCTGAAATACCTCCTTTATTGTCGTCTCCACATAATTTACAATGGTAATAATATTCACCGTGTTTGCTTGGTGTAAGCCAAGTGCGAAATTCTTTTTTAGTTAACCAATCATTGCAAAATGTGTGGGCATATGACTTTTTCTGGCCAAATTTTGCTCTTTTGCTTGGTGTATCACTATCATCACTACTATCTGAGTCCATAATTACATCTAAATAATAAATATATACTGGTTAATAATACAGAGTCGAAAATAAAGATACCTAATTAAACAAAATAGTATACTAAAGCAGCATTGGAGATAGTAGCAGCTTATCTTATCATTAGCTTAAAATATATGTAAATATAATATTATAGGCTAGTTAAAATCAGATAATCAGATTATTTAGGAAAATGTTGTTGTTTTAAATGATTTTTTTTATGATTAAACTTATTACTTTGAAAATTATAATAAATAAATAATGTTTGTTCAATTTTCCTCAAATTTCCCCAGATTTTTATTTTCCCCAACTTTTTCCTCAGTCACATAGAAAATCCCCAGATTGAGGAAATTTCCCCAAACCTGGCAACACTGAATCAGTGTTCATTGATGTCCAAATGTCAGTTGTGATCGCTACATGTTTAGCTTGGTTTAACAAAGTTTTAACTTTATTTTCGACAGTTGAAAATATTCTTGGAATTATCATCCTTCCAAGTGTTCTCCTACTAGGGATTTCATATCTAAAAAAAGTTAATTTAGTTGTATTTGTGACGATAAAAAAAATATAAAATATCAAGACAATTAAGCCAAAATGCATTTAGTCAAGGTGGTTATAATATATATATCATATAGCATATAACATTTCTATGATAACTAGAGTAATACTAATTATTATAAATAGTATATAATCAATAATAATATTAATAATACTAATAATTAATAATATATTGATGTTAGTGTTGATTTATTTAAAAAAAAAATTGAAATATTAAAAGTTTTAATTTATTATTTAATTATTACCTGGAGTCCAAGAGCTGTATCATGTTACGAAATCCTGAGTTTTCAACTATGGAAAGAGGCTGAAGATCTTCAGCTACCATTTTAACAATAGCTTCATGGAATGCACTAACTTGGCTTTCTGAAGGAGTACCAAATCTTAAAAGAAATAAAAAAAAATAGGTACTACTGATAAATCTTGAAAATGCTAAACTAAATACTTAATATCAATATTACTTAAAATTTAAAAATTGTATGAAAAATAGACTACAAAAATTAAATATGATAATTTGCAATAATACTAATTACTAGAGACCGGAATTATATGCACTAAAAATGTGGCAAATATGCAAAGCAAAAGGGTCAAAATATGCATTTATATGCATAAATAATTGAAAAATATGCTCAAATATGCATCATAAATGTATATTACTTTATACCTATATGTATATAATCAACAAATATTCTTTAATATAAAAAAAACATCATTATATATTTTTTAAAACAGTTTAAAGAAATAAAACATAACAGATATAATAAAAGTGTATGACCTTTCAACATCTACATTGAATAAACAAAATATTTAAATTTAAAAAAAAAACAATTTAAAGAAATAAAACATCACAAATCAAACACACTGAAACATTTTTCAAATTTGCAGCGTAGCCAATAAATGAATGCTAAATTTTTACACAACTTTAAGAAATCAATGTTTAATGTAATTTATTTTGTCAGATAACAGTAATTTATAGACAATGTATCGAACTTGGTCCCTTGGAACTATATGAGATAAAACTTTATACCATGTTGACGCTCATTTTTTTTTTGCCATTTTATAAAAATTCCAAAATTAAAACATTAAATTATTTAATTATTTACTAAGACTGTAAAAATATGCACATTATATGCACTTGCAAAAAATATGCACCAACCATCCAAATATGCAATTATATGCAAAATTAAATTTGGTCTATGGAATCAGTAAAGTTTGAATCTCCGAAATTTCAAACCCTCGTTTAACTGCATACACTCAGTATGAACATGCAAATGCATAGAATTCAGGTCTCTACTAATTACTAATTACTAATTACTAATATACATAAAATTTAAACCATTGAAAAAGTTTTGGTAATGTAGGTACTAAGATAAGTATTAATAAAGTTACTTCCTTTTATTTTGAAATACTTAGTATTTATGCTGCTGGTAAACCATACTCTTGGATTTTTGGTTTTTATAATATTATGGTACCTACTTATATAGCAGACAAAAAATGGTTTTTTCTTAACAAATAATAATTTCTCTCCAAACCAGTTGGATAATAATTAAACCTGTAAACTAAAAAATAAAATATGAGAATTGTAAATAATTACCAAATAGTAAATACACAATATCCAATAGCTGTAAATTGTACTACTGAACTACTGGTTACTGGATAAGCACGTACATATAAAATATAGCGTAATATAGAATATGTAGTATATAAGTAAGTTATAAATATAAATAAATGTAAACATATACAGTTAAATTAAATTTCGAAAACATACTGAAATCTAGTTAGTTTTAATTTTAACAGTATAAAATTAACAAATATACAAATTTACAAACATGACAGTTCTGTCTTCAACTTATTTCTGAAAATTTAATATTATAAATTAATATAATAGTTTATAGTCTTACCTATTAGACAACAATAATTGTTTGTGTCTCTTGCCAGTTTCAAGATTATTATTGGTTACGCTAACTGCCATTACTGAACTACTATAAGGCAGAACACTTGAAGATTGCGGTTGTTCTTGTTCCCCTGATGTTCCTATTTAAAAAATCAAAATCACAATATTATTTTAGTTAACTTATTAGATTTTGGAAAAAATTATTAATTACTAATTCTACTAGAATCTTTTACTTTTAGGACCTTTCAAAATTTAAAATAGGTATGACTTACCTGGTAGATTTGTATCATTTTGGTTCTGTTATCGCAAATTACTGCCATATAATACCGTAAAATGTTTTCTCTTCAAATGGTCCAACAGATTAGTTGTACCATTAGATCTTTTATAGGTTTTTTTACAAAGTTTACAAATGGCCACGTCAGGGGTATTTGGGTCCTTTAAAAAATGCTTCCAAACGATGGAACAATTTGCCTTTTGGATAGACATTTTAAAGACCAAAATAAAACTGAAATAATCAACCTCGATACTCGATGGTCGAATGTCGAATCTCGAATGAAAACAATAACAATATCATGATCAGTGTTGCCAGATACCTATGGCTAAAATCTCGTATCAAGCTTCCCAAAATTCTCGTATTTGAACTTCAACCCTCGTACACTAAAAAAAAAAACTAATAATAATTTATTATCTATGCTAAATAATAATAACTGCATATTATCATTCAGTATTATCAATCAATTTATTATTGTTGAGACGTTGAGTTGTTCTATGATATTATCATAGTTACCTAAAATGGTTTTAATACACTTCAATTTGAAAGGGTTTATTAAAGAACATGAAACAAATATAAGAATCAAAATCACTGCTTTAATAAACATAATATTTAACAATTCAAACAAAACAATCTAAAATAATAAAAAAAAATGTACCAACTTATTTATTCTGTATGGTAGGTAGGTACAGTGAACAAATTAAACAAACATAATACTTTTAACTTAGAAATAAAAATATATATTTACCAGTAGTTAAAATAATTTTATTCATCAGCTGAATAAAATATATCAGCAGAAATATTATCTGATGAGATTTCTTTTTTAGGATATAATGTATTACTAGTCATTCTATTAATCATTAACTTACTAGGAACAAAGTTAACACAATTTTTTGTTTGAGATCTTCCGCCCTTTATGCACTCTTTTGTCAGTATAGTACCATTTATAGTTTCGGTAATTAACTTATTTCTATACTTTGTTTTTATAGCATTAACGCTAGAAAAGATTCGCTCGCAGTCCGCGTTAGAATGCGGTAGACAAAGAACTGATAAAGCAAAATCTGGAAGTTCTTGTCCTATTGCTTCAGTTTTTATATCATAATCCTTGATGCTAGACCTGAAATAATATATAAATTAAATATACCTACTTTACTTTTCAAAATTAAATTATTTATTTATTACCAAAATATATCAGGTGATCCATTGGCATACTGTAAATTAGTAATGGAGTCAGGCATGTGCATTATTTTTAATGGAAGACTACGCCACTGGTCATCTATCTTCTGAATTAATTCTAAATTGTTTTCTGGCACTATTCTTGTCATTAATGATATTAATGGTACAAGAGTTGGGTGCGAATCATGGTACTCGATGGATAGGGCATTTTTTGCACTCAATGATGGCAGCTTACTCAGTACAGGATCGTCCATGTTATACCGTTTTTTTAGTTCTAAAGCAGCAGTTTGCAAAAAATGTCTGCTACTCTTGAAAAAGTGTTTTTTCTCCTCATGTTTGTTTGCTAGTTCAGGTACATTTATGTGTTTTAGAACCTGAGCACCTAAATATAACTGGTTATCAGGAAGATGGTGTTCACCATTGTCAGGTCTCACACTACTGAGATCATTTTGCATTACATAGCTCCTTTTTAAAAATGATAATAATATTTCCTGATATAAAATTCGTACTTTATCATGCAGATCATTGATTACAACTTTTTGAGTTTGGAAATATTTATTAAACTCGTTAAATTTGGGTAGTATCCATGCTAAAAAAAAGAAATATAATTTTATGAATTTATCATTTAAAGAATTATAAATCTGTTCCGTTGAAAGAAGTTTTTGATCTAAATAGGTATCACTGAAATACAGTCTTAAGGCTTCCCATTGTTCCAAAATTCTGTTTACTACAGCTTCTAAGGAAAGCCATCTGGTCTGTGAAGGGTGTAAAATTTTTTTTGGTTTAAGATCCATGAACAATTGGAACTGTTTTAAAGTACTTTGTCGTTTAGCACTGCTGTGTAAAAAGTTAAAGATATTCCGAGCCATATCCTCACAAGATCTTGGTATTTTTTTACATGCTTCTGATGCACATAAATGTGCACTGTGGCATATACATTTTAGTATAAATATACCTGGACACATCTGATTAAATCTAGTTGCCACTGAATTCTTAGAGCCCATCATCACATTGCACCCATCAGAGCCGAATCCAATTATATTTTCTAATGGAATTTTAAAACGATTCAACGTTTCAATCAGGCAATTAAATAAATGTTCAGCTGTTGCTGCTGGTTGTTTATCAATTGGGATATCAAACACATCATGTAATTCCCAAAATTTTGATTCAACATGTTTTGTCAATTCATCATAAAATCTGAAAATAGTACATTTAAAAGTTTACATAAATACTATATTATTTGTCTATTATTTTGAATTGTTAATATTTTTACCTCACTACAACACAAGATGTTTTTACTGTACCGATGTCTGTAGATTCATCAGTCAGAATGCTAAATTTACATTTCATCAATTGTGCAGCTAGATTATCTTTATGCGAAGCTCCTATCACATTTTTTATGATTGCTGTGGTTTTGGTTCTTTTAAGATTTATTTCTTGGGCAATTTTTGAATCTGGAAATATTTCTTTAAGTAGATCAGATAAATGATCCATTGCCATAAATGAAACATTGTGTTCTGCAATAAACCCAGACAGTTTTATTTCTGCTTTAGAAACATCAGTATTCAAATTGGTTGGTGCTGTTTTGAAGAATGTTGAGATAGGTTTTTTCAACTGTTTGCAATTTTGCAAATGCTTTATACCTTTACCATGCATTTTAATGTTTGTCAATTCACCAACCATTATAATATTACACATTTTGCATTTAGCTTTAAAAGCATCAGTTTCTACTGGAAGCAACCATGATTTTAAATCTGATAAATTTAACCATTCGTCTCTAAATTTTTGAGCTCTATGAGTTTGCTTTCTTTTTTTCTCTTTGAAATACCTGCATGATCATCTTCACTTTCACTAGTCTCGTGCATGTTTAAATATTTAAATAAAACAATAACAAATATAACAATTTATAAATAATAAATAACTTTAAGTTTATATTGACATATTACATAGGTATTACATAACGAATTCAGAATTATTACAAAATTGAAAATAACGCATTACTGATTTTGATATTGTTATCGCTGTAAATTACTATCTTAGACCTTAGTTCGTGACTTGGAGTTTCTAACCGTGTAGTTTTTATTATTATTATAAACCGCGTATAGGTATTACCTCCAACCGTGTTATAAATACAATTACATATTATCACAGATCATTCTACATAATTGTAGTGTTGGCAACACCTATTAGCGAATAATGATTAACATTTAATGTAATACACAATATGAGTTATGATTTTGTACGTTATGTCGTTATGTTTGTTTTTTGGTTCTTGTAAGCGATGAGAATAAAGTTTAAGAGTAAATGAAACTAAGCTGTTATTCTTATTCATGTATCACCAATTCTGAAATGATTATTGAACATATTATGTCATGTGTTAAGGAAGCACTAGACATCACAATTGGCGACGAAGATTAATTCGGATAAAGTCACCGTTTAAGCACTGGACAGGTTGTAATGGCGCCGAACATGTGCGTGGGAATTGGCACGGTGCCGGAGTTCCACATTGGTGACGATTGGCAGTCATACAGTGAAAGGTTGGATCAGTTCTTCATTGCGAACTTTGTGGAAGAGGACAGGAAAGTGGCTGTGTTAATTACAGTCATAGGAGCTTCCGCTTACGCAACCTTAAGGGAAATATGTGATCCCGTTTTACCCAATACGGTTAAGTATGATAAACTTTGTGATATTTTAAGTAAACAGTTTGCGCCCAAAGTAGCGGTTTTCCGAGAACGTTCAGTATTTTACCAATTAATGCAAGAACAGAATGAATCTGTAAACGATTGGTATGTGCGCATAAAAAAAGGGGCAATGAAATGCAAATTTGGTAACAATCTTGTCGATGTCCTAAGGGACAAATTTGTTACCGGCTTAATTAAAGGACCGATTGCAGACCGCGTGTGTGAAGAGGAGCCAAACAAACTTTTGGTTGACCTGGTAGATATTGCTTTAAGAAAAGAAGCAGTGGTTGTCCAAACGCAGTCACAAACTACCATCAATCATGTCGGTCGAGTGAACAAAAAGAGATTTGGCAAACAAGGTAGTCACAAGCCATCGTCAAAATCGAAGACAGACACAGTTAAAGAAGAAAAAGGAGCTAAGAATGGATCAGTCAACCAAGGGGATGTTGCGTGTTTCCATTGCGGGAAAAAGAATTACAACTTTGCAGATTGCAGGTACCGTAGCTAAAAGTGTAAAATTTGTAATAAGATAGGACATTTAGCTGTAATTTGTAAATCCAAAACAAATGTAAATAATGTTGAAGTGGAGCAACCGTTTAATGAGTTTAACCTTTTCAATATTAAAAATGGTCAGGTTAGTAATGATGTAATTTTTCCACCAGAGCTAATCAATTTAAAAATCAATAACAATCTTATCCAAATGGAAATAGATTCAGGTGCAGCTGCTTCAGTAATTACTGAACAGTTTTTCAATGATAGATTATTAAATTGTAAATTAAAACATACATACAAAAAATTAAATTTCTTTGATGGTACATCTATACAACCTGTGGGTCAGTTTACAGCTAAAGTAGAATTCAATAACCAAGTTGTCGATTGTGAGTTTATAGTTGTCAAAAGTACAGGGAACCCTTACCCTCTGTGCGGTAGGAACCTACTTAATAAATTAGGCATATCATGGGTTCAACTTAACAGTATTCAAGATAACAGAAAAGCGAGAGATTTAAATGAATTGTTAATAGAGTACAAGGACTTATTTAGTGGTAAATTGGGAGAATATGCACACATGGAAGTACACTTGGAATTAAATTCTGATATACAACCTATTTTTCACAAACATAGATGTATTCCCTTTGCTTACAAACTTGCTGTTGAAAAAGAACTACAAAGGTTGGAAGACAGTGGAGTAATTAAAAAAAGTGAATTGTGTCAATGGGGCACACCACTTGTTCCTGTGTTAAAACCCGATGGTAGTATACGATTATGTGCAGATTATAAAGCAACATTAAATCGTCATATTAAAGATATCCACTACCCATTTCCAAGGATAGAGGACTTGTTCGCCACAGTTCAGGGAGGACAGACGTTCTCCAAACTGGACTTCAGTAACGCTTACAATCAGTTGAAAGTCGATAGTGAAACTAGCAAATTATTAGCTTGGAGTACTCATAAAGGTACTTATGAAGTGTTAAGACTTCCGTACGGCATTAAACCAGCAACAGCTATATTTCAACGCGAAGTAGAGAAAATTTTTAAAGATTGTGCTTTTACTGCTAATTTATTAGATGACATTGTAGTAACAGGCAAGAATGATGAAGAACATTTTAAAAATTTGGCCGAAGTTTTCAAAAGATGTAAAAGGGCTGGTTTCCAATTAAATCGCAGTAAATGTCAGTTTTTCCAGCCAAGTATCAAGTATTTGGGTCACATTATAGACAAAGATGGTCTAAGAAAAGATCCGGAAAAAGTAAACTGTATTTCTAAAATTGCCAGACCTCAAAATGTAACTGAATTAAAGTCATTCTTGGGGATGATAAATTATTATGGTAAGTTTGTAAAGAACCTTGCAAAAATTTTAGCACCACTTCACAGCTTACTAAAAAAGAATAACGCATTTGTATGGTCCAAAAGCTGTGATAAAGCATTTAATAGTATAAAAACAATTTTGATGTCAGAACAAGTATTAACTCATTATAATCCAGACCTGCCAATAGTGTTAACATGTGACGCTTCAAATAACGGGTTAGGTGGAGTCCTGTCTCATGTGTTAGGTGATAATACCGAAAAACCAATAAATTTTGCGTCCAGGTCACTGTCATCAGCAGAGAAAAATTATTCTACAACTCATAAGGAGGCTTTGGCAGTGGTATGGGGTGTAACAAAAAATTATCAATATCTAAAGGGAAGAGAGTTCATAATCAGGTCTGATCACAAACCTTTAATGACTTTATTAGGTGAAGACAAAGTAATACCCAAAATGGCTTCAGGACGTGTTCAACGATGGGCTTTTTTCCTGTCAGGGTTTAAATATAAAATTGAATTTATAAAAGGAACCAACAATACAGCTGCTGACAGTCTATCTCGCATTTCCAACTCGAATTATAACTTTACTACAAGGGATGATTTGGTAGAACAAACAGTAGACGTTATAAATTGGGTTGATCATTTTGTGCCAGTAGACTATTTACAGATCAGGGCAGAAACCAGCAGAGATCCTACAATTAAGAAAGTCATAAATTATATGAACACGCATTGGCCAAAAGAAGTAACTGAAGATGTCAAACCCTTTTACAACCGAAGAGATGAATTAGTGTATGAAAGTAAAATATTAATGTGGGGGTATCGCATAATCATTCCTAGTTGTCTCACCAGTATTTTGTTAAAGGAAATTCATGGTTCTCACATGGGAATAGTCAAAATAAAGTCACTAGCCAGATCTTATTTTTGGTGGCCTTCTCTAGACTTGGATATCGAAACACTAGCGAAGAATTGTGCAGTTTGTGTTACTTTCCGACCAGAACCAGCGAAGACTATGCTAACGAAGTGGCCTCAGTCAACACGAGTGTTTGAAAGAATACATGCTGATTACGCAGGTCCTATAAATAATAAAATGTATTTAATTTTAACCGATTCATTTAGCAAATGGCCAGAAATATTTGAAGTAAGTAAAGCCGATACCCACAATACTATTGAAAAATTAAAAGAAACATTTTCAAGATATGGGCTTCCAGATACTATTGTAACAGATAATGGTACACCGTTTACGTCTGGAGAGTTCAGTGAATTTTGTGAATTGAATAGCATAAAACATCTTACCTCACCTCCTTGGCACCCATCCAGCAATGGAGCTGCTGAAAACGCTGTTAAATCATTTAAAATAGGATTTGGGAAAATACTCATGAACAAATCAGAATATTCAACAGACTCTGCAATAAATAAATATTTATTTTATATTATAGGAATGCTATTCATTCTACAACTGGATGTACACCATCAAAATTAATGTTTGGTAGAGAAGCAAACATTAGACTTAATAAAATTAAACCTAAACCACATAGTTACACAGCAATTGATAGACAGATTAGAAACTATAAAGGGAGCATTTCAAATAAAGTATTTATCAAGAATGATGCGGTCTTCATTAGAGACTATTCCAAACCAAATAAAAAAGGTTGGAAAACATGCATCATAGATGAAATTGTGGGCAACAATATCTACATTTGTAAAGATCAATCAACAAATAGGTATTTCAAACGTCATGCAGATCAGATAGTCAAAGCAGGTACATATGATCAAAATGCAGAAGCGTTAATGAGTGAACCAGAACAGACAATAGAAAGTAACAGTCCTACTCAAGTTGTTGAGATAAATGTACCCAAAGTAATAAATAGTTTTGATAAACCTAAATTGAACGATAACTCATTAGCAGGCTGTACTTCAAACATTACATCCAGTGTAAATAAAAACAAAAGAAATGTTTGTAAACCAAAAAAATTTAATGATTATATTTGTTATTAATGTTGTTAGATTATACTAAATTGTAAATTGTATTATTAATTTAGAGGAGGATGGTGTAGTGTTGGCAACACCTATTAGCGAATAATGATTAACATTTAATGTAATACACAATATGAGTTATGATTTTGTACGTTATGTCGTTATGTTTGTTTTTTGGTTCTTGTAAGCGATGAGAATAAAGTTTAAGAGTAAATGAAACTAAGCTGTTATTCTTATTCATGTATCACCAATTCTGAAATGAATATTGAACATATTATGTCATGTGTTAAGGAAGCACTAGACATTACAATAATATAAAATATGTTTAGTGTTTACACCGAGATAGATAAGACTATTTTTATATACGATGAAATCTTATTTTATATATTATATTATTATTATAACTGTTAAAATTCAATAATCAATAATTTTTTTTTTTTTTTTAAATAAAAAAATAAAATAATATATTGATTATTGAGTTTTAACAGTTATATTAATAGATTAATACATATTATTGGGTATAATATAAAATATGATTGAATTCTCGTATATTTGGCGTACGATAATAGGGTGTCCTCGTACCTCGTACGCCTGTGTTCAATTCTCGTACAAATACTAGAATTCTCGTACGTCTGGCAACACTGATCATGATTATCATGGCTAAATAGTAAATGATACACACAGATATCTATATATATCTTAGATCATATACCATGGATGGAGCCATGCCCATATCGGCTGTGTAAACAATTTGAAGCACATATAACCGACGAGTCTCTGACATTGATGTTTGATGTGCGCATGCGCGCGAAGATAGCCGCCGCCTATTGGCCGCCTATTTTTATTATCAATCAGCAATCAACATATTCTGACTATGCGACCGCATGGTATATGATCTAAGATCTATATTATCTATATTATAGAGATAAGATATCTGTGATAATACATAACCTAATCTAAAAAGTAAAAATGTCGATAGTCCGGTAGTTTTTCGATAGTTCGATAGTTTCAATAGTCCGGTAGTTTTTCGATAGTTCGATAGTTTCGATAGTTTTATAAAACAACCGAGTAATTAGATAGTTTAAACTATCGAGTACTTCGATAGTTTTCACTCGGTTGTGCCCATCACTAGCACTAAAAACCAAAAATTAATGGGTTTAATATATATATAAATATATAATACCTACTGAACTTTATCATTATATTTACGGTTTTCCACACCAAACCTAACGTATCTATATAAGATATAATATGTGAATAGTAGATTTTATCATTTTATAAACGTATTGATTGATCGCCGACACGCTCCTACGAGTTAGGCGGTTGGCGTTGTCGACTCGCAGCGTAAAGAGCTGAATAGATAAACACAGAAAGGGTGACCCACCGGTGAACAATACTGGCGAATGAAATATAACGCTATATGTAAATACTAGCGGCGTACAAGACGCCTAACAAAACAGTATATTATTATATAAATAGCATATGTAAATACTTAAGGGCGCCCCAATATATAATGGTATAAATTATAAATAAACAAAATTACGGTTACACAATATTATGTAGGAAAAAACCTGATCCGCTGTCGACGGTTGATAGGTAGGTGGGTATGTGGCTCCGACGTGAATCGTAGTCCTGCACGGCGGCACGCTCACGGGGTACCCAACGCGTGGTGGCGGCCCGCTCAGCGGTTAACGGCAACACACAATAACAGCGGCGGCACGCGAAGTAACAGCAATGCCAACGGCGGCACACAAGTAACAGCGGCGGCACGCAAAATCACGGCAATGCCTTTCAGCGGCACACAGGTAATGGCGGCGGCACGCAAAATAACGGCAATGCCAGCGAGTCCCCGTCGCACACGTGGGAACAACGCGCTTACAGGTTTTTGGGGCACAGCGACGCGGAGACGAGGCGTCGTGCCAACGGGTAGAAAAAGACAAAAAAAAAACGCGCAGTCGCCGAAGCTGGGCTGGCGTCGCCGTCGTGCGATCGAAGCACTAGAACACCCAGGCGGCTTCGAGAATGTTCGGCGCCGACGGCGCAGCTGGTGGTCAAGTCGACGGGCGCGAACCGGTGGTTCGACAGTCCGCGTTCGAACACGTATTTTTCAAACAAAACTAACATTTTATACAGAGTGATTATATAAGCTATTATTGGTTTTTTCATAATTTATATGTTATGTTTTAACTTTTAATAATATTATTGATAATAATATGTTTTTTTTTTTATAAAAATATAACTTTTTTCCCCAGAGACTTTTTTTCCCACGAGACTTTTTTTCTTTGAGACTTTTTTTCCGAGACTTTTTTTCCGGGACTTTTTTTCCCCAAGACTTTTTCCTACCATCATATCAAAGATACCTCAACGAATAATCTAAATTATAAGATAAAAACTATTGCAAATTAAGTTTATTCAAAGTTACAGTTTCCTTTATGGTATTGTATACCAGTGGCGGCTCGTGAACCGTTTGAGGGGTGAGGCAGATATTTTCAAAATGTATGGGAGAAAAAATGCTGTTAAAATATAACAATGAGTTTCAAGTTCACTTTTAATATTAATTAGTTCTAACCTTTAAAAATATATTAATAATAAACATTAAACCATATAATATAAACTATATAATATTTATTTCATGTCATATCCATAAAAAAAAATAAAATACTTATTTCATAAATCTCATATACTAAAACAAAAATATTATAAAAATAAATCTTTTTTTTATATTATGTTTTGTAAATTAAATCTATTCTTCTGTCTTTGAGTAATGCAAATTTGTCAATTATTTTTTCATAGAATTTTTCATCATTTTTTGATAAAGTGTTTATTAGATCCTTCTCAATAGAGATTGTAGCTAAGGAAGATAATCTTTCTTCTGTCATAGAATTTCTTAGATAACTTTTAATGCGTTTTAAACATGAAAAATTTCTTTCAACAGATACACTGGTGGATGGTATAGTCAAAACAATACAAAACAGTTTATATGCTTCTTTTAATAATCCAGACTCTTCAAACTCTTTTAGTAATTTCACACATTGTTGAATACTTTGGTTATGGAATTGCTCATCAAAGTAAATAACTGACAATTCATTTTTCAATTGATCTGTATCAAATATCTCTTTATATATTAAAGTTAAACAATTAAATCCTTCATAAGGAAAAGCAGTTTTGTATGATTTAAATTTGGAAGTATCAACTAGGGATAAAAATTTTAGTTTATTTAAATCTTGGAAACGGTCAGTCAATTGACATATAATATTATCCAATATTTCAAATTGTAACATTTTATACTTATTTAGAGTTTCAGCTTCAGACAACCTTTCTGACCTTTTAAGAAAATTATATTTTTTTGCTTCATTAAAAAAAAAATGGACTGATCATCATTTCTTAATGATTTTATTTTATTAATAGCTGAATTTACTTGCTCAACACAATAGGCCACATCTAAATGTTTAAGTTGTAAAATTGAAAATAATGTATCAGTTATATTAAAAATGTCTTTAAATATCATCATGAAAAATACAAATTCAAATTTTTTTAAGCTATTTATAAAACCTTTAGCTCCATTTATAGACTCCATTCCTGACTCTGGATTATCTCTAATACATTCCATTACTTCTAATAACTTATCTAAATTTGAAACAACAAAATTTAAAATTTTTGATCGAGTGCACCAGCGAGTCTCATTAGCTATAGGTATACGCTTGCCAATAATTGTATCTAAAACAAATGTTCGTTTTGGAGACTTTTTAAAAAATACAGATATTCCTAAAAGGGTTGCAAAAAATATTCGAGATTGGGGCACACAATAACTTCCTTGTTGTAAAACTAGATTTAACCGATGTGCACAACAATGAGTAAATAGAGCATTTGGTGCTTCATCTCTAATTCTTTTTTGAAGACCACTAACATGGCCAGCCATAACGCTGGCCCCGTCGTAACACTGTGCTATCAACTTAGCTCTAAAATTATATGGATCTAATACACTAGTTATTAAATTAAAAAGAGATTCAGAAGTTTTGCTTCTACTCACATCATGAAAACCTAAAAAACTCTCCTTTAACTCACCAGTTTTTTTTACATATCTCAAAGTAATTGCACATTGAGATTTTTCCACAATATCAGTTGTATCGTCTGATATAACAGCAAAAAAATTAATACATTAATTTCAGATTTTATGACATCAATTATGTATTCATAAACACAGTGTATAATTTCGTTTTGAATTGTTTTTGATTGGCCTGTAAAAACATTGCTAATTTTTTCATAATGAGATAATAACTCAGCATTTTGTTTAATGAGCAAATTAAACATTTCACGAAAGTTTCCCTGGTTAATAGATAAAGTGCTCTCATCATGACCTCTAAAAGCCAACTCTTGTTTACCTAATAGTATTACCTCAATTATTTGTAACAACACTAATCTGTTTTTTCTAACATTGTCGTTATACAATATTTTGCTTAAACGAGAACCTTCATTTAAGGCATCAATAATTGTTCCTTTATTTTTTTCCAACCGGACCAACCCAATGAAGTTATTTATATGGTCTTTTGATGCTTCATGTTTTTTTACACTTCTTGACAAGTTTTTCAAATCAAAATAACCATCAGAAGACCAAACATTTTTTACTTTACTGAGTAAAACACAAGGCCAACAATACAACCGCTGTTCATAAAAGCTACCACATAACCACTTGTGTGAATCATACCAAGATTCCTTAAAAGAACGAGAACACATCTTAGAATTAGAATTTTTTATATTTAAATTATGTAAAGAAACTACAGGACGACCGTCATCTAATATCTGACGTTTGTTACTTTCACTACGTCGAGAAAATGGTGTTTCGAGTAAATTCATAATTAAATCATTAAACGGAAACATAATTGGTTATAACACAATAAACTATAGTACTATAGTAGGTACAAACGCTACAAACAGTACAAACTACAAGGCAGTATAAAATTTCAAATAGAATAATAATTATTAATTGTGTTAATTATTATTTGATTGATATTTGATATGAACCAATATCTTTAGTTTGTGATAAAAGTATTGTGGGTAGGTACCTATACACTTACACTACACGACATTATATCCATTAAGACAACCTCCCAGTTCCTATTTCAATTAGTGGAAGTTACGTCGCTTCGACAAAAGACTAATGGATAATGTTAACAAACTCTGAGGCCCGAATCGTTCAGCCTCATTTCATAATAAAATTCCGATTTCCCCCTCTACCATTATATATTTTATCATTGTACGGCCGTCCCATCTCGTCTGAAGTGGGTCATACACGAAACGATCCGTCGTCAAACTTGTCGTCAAACCAATCGGCCGATTCGTTGTCAAAATTGACGCAGTCCCATAGATAATAAAGTAATGGATAGGACACGGCTATGCTTATCTCAAGTGAGGCCGTGTTCCCGTAGGGGCGTGAAAGGGGAGGTTAATTATCACAAGTGAGGCGAATTATCACAGATTTGTTATCATGAATTAGGTGCATTCCGCCAAAATAAATCCCGGGAAAATATCGAATAATTTTTAAAAGAGTTTCGTGAATCGTGATCAATATTAATTGTTATTCAATCTCAATGCGTTTTCACTTTCAAGTTTCAACTTTAAAAACTTAAAATTAAAAATGGTTCTAAAATGTTTGTTTTGCAATAAGAATTCTCATCGTTATCCAGAACTGTCGTTTCATTGGTATGTTTCTTATTTGGATGCATTACTTCCTTAATTTTTTAGTATTATTTACTTATGCTAATAGATTTTTGTTCGCTGTTTTAGTTTCCCTAAAGATAGTGAAAGAAAACAAATTTGGCTTCGTAACTTGGGGTTACAAAATGCAAATTCTTGGCACAGAATATGCTCAAACCATTTCAAAACGAATGACTTCAGTAGTGGCATTTTGAAGTTACGTAAATTAAATTCAAGAGCTGTACCACATTCAAATATAGAAGACAATCAGACATGTTCGAATACAATTGAGAACGAGTATAATGACAATTTGTCTACTAGCAATGATAAAGATGTTGAAAGTGACATTAGTTTGAATCTTGAACATAATGTTACCTCACCAAAAACTTCTGAGAGGTATTTTTTTTAATGCACCTTATATTTAACATTATTTTTAAATTAAAATGTTTCAGTAATATGGTTATTGGATTTAAAGAAAATGTTGGAGTTGACACTAGTTTGACTCTTGATCCAACATATGAACCTTCAAACCCTAAATTGTATAGTTCAAAAAGGTAAAAAGCTAACAACTAATGTAAATTTTTTCTTAACAATTTTTAAATTTTGTTTAACAGAAAATTAGATATGGAAATGTATGAAACACCTGAAAAATGCATTAAGTACTGCAATTCTTCTCGATTTGGAGATTTAAATGAAGATGACTTTTTGACACCACACAGAGCAAAAAGAAATTTTAAAGTTGTTAGATCTACTGTTTTAAGTTTAAGATGTAGGAATAAAGTTTTGGCTGCAAGTAATAGGCGCTTAAAAAAGAAAGTAACGTCATTAGAAGAAATTGTAAATGATTTATCTGAAAAACGACTGTTGTCAGACATTGCAGCTGAAAACCTAAAGGTATAATTCTAAATAGGTAATAAAATGATTTTAAGTGGACGTTACAGAGAAATGTATTGTCTTCATGTTACAAGTGTGTAATATAGCAAATTTTACGCTAAGAAGACTACGTTTAGATCCGTTATTTTAAAAACTAGAGTGAATAACCTCTTACAAAATTTAAAGGTAAGACGATTATCTAGGAAACGTCTTAGGATTTTATTATATTTTAATTTTAAAGGAAGTTAAGATTTAATTTAGTTAGTTAGTTAGTTAGTTAGTAGTTACTTTTAATTTATACAAACACTTTACAATTTTAAAATACTTATAACTAGCTTTAAAACTAAAATATAATAAAAAGCCTGTCATTGCAACTTTACTTAGATCAGTCATAATTTGCTATGTAATGTACCTGTAAGATGGAGACAACAAAAAATTTCACTGTAATGTCCCCTTAATCAGTGGCGCCACTAAGTGGGTGGGCTCTAACAGTCTTGTAAAGTATTTAAATACTTTTTGAAGTATTTATATGGTATTCTAAATACAATTTTTTTAATGTATTTTTAAGTATTTTGAAAATAAACTAAATTTTATATGGTTTCTGTATTGGATTTTTTTAAGAAAACTGAAAATCTAATAATTTAAAAATAGTTCCATATTAATATTGTTAATACCACTTTTTATTTTATTTTTTTCATTAATATTAGTTGAAATATGTCTGAATGCAGAATGAAATATGTGCACATGTATTTATTTCTAAATAGTCAGACATATTATAGTAATTGTTAAAATCTATGGTAAGTAGTAACATAATAGGTACCCATACTGGTGTACAATATGAATATATTATATATGAGATAAAATTAAAAAAAATACTTGTATTTGTATTCAAATACTTTGTGAGTATTCATAAAATACATTTTTATGATAGTATATCAAAAGTATTTTTAATACTTTTTTATTCGAATACTAGTATTAGTATCTTAATACTTTTTCAAAAGTATTTTTTACCAGACTGGGCTCTAACTACATTTATTATTATTTTGTTTTCCCCCTATACTCAAATTGTGTTTTTATTTTAAATATACTTACAGGCTTTAGGCTCCGATATTCTTCAGCAAATTATTTGTGAAAATTTAAAAAAGAAAACTAAAGCACCATATTCTGAAGAAATCAAACAGTTTTCAGTTACCCTTCAATACTACTCCCCGAAAGCTTATTTATATGTCCGTAAAAAATTTAACAATTTATTGCCGCACCCTAGAACATTAAGGCGATGGTATATGGTAGTAAACGGACAACCAGGATTCACAAAAGAGTCCTTGGATACAATTAAAAATGTTGCTAGTAAAGAAAAAATTTACTGTAATTTAGTTGTTGACGAAATGAGTATTAGAAAACATACAGAAATGGATGCTCAACGAAATTTATATGGTTATGTGAATTTAGGTATACAATGTAATAATGTAGATGGAGATGAACAACCTGAAGCTAAAAATGCCTTAATGTTTTTAATAGTTGGGATAAATGGCTATTGGAAGCTGCCAATCGGTTATTTTTTTATTAATGGTTTGTCTGGCACAGAAAGAAGTAATCTTCTTGAAACAGCCATTGCCCTTATAACAGAAACAGGTGCTAATTTACACTCGGTGACATTTGATGGTGCTGCAGTAAATATGAGCATGGTTAAGTCGTTAGGAGCAATTTTGGATATTGATAAGAAATTGGCTTATTTTTTAAATAAATCTACAAATGAACCAATATTTGTATTTTTAGATGCTGCACATATGCTAAAGTTGGTTCGTAACTCTTGGGGGGATAAAAAGTATCTAAAAAATTCTAATGGAAAATCTGAAGTTGTGGTTAAACATATTCGAAATGCTGAAAAGAAAATAATTAAATGGGAATATATTGAAAAATTGTACAAGTATGAATGTGAAAATGGTGTTCGGCCTGGAACAAAGTTAACATCTAGACACATTCAATATTTTGATGAAAAAATAAATGTTAGGCTCGCAGCTCAAACAATGAGTCAAAGTGTTGCAGATGCCTTAATTTTTTTAAAATCTTTTGAACCAGAGTTTTGTGACGTAGAAGCAACTGCAGAATTCATTGCTTATATAAATAATGCTTTTGATATTTTGAACAGTAGATCCAAATTTTCAAATAAACCGTTCAATAAACCAATATGTGCAGAAACAATACATTTCTATAAAGAATTTACCAACAATTTCACTAATTATATTAAAGGTTTGGAATTTGTTGAATATAAAAAAAATGGACAACCTTGCATAACAAAAGTTTTACAGTCCAACAGAAAAACGGGTTTTATGGGATTGATTTTAGGATTAATAAATTCAATAAAACTATTTGAGTTCTTAATTCCAAAAAATACTATGACATATTTGCTCACCTATAAGTTTTCGCAAGACCATATAGAGACTACATTTAGTGCTATAAGAAGTCGAGGAGGATATAATAACAACCCTACGTGTAGGCAATTTGCTGCAGCATACAAAAGGATTTTAGTCCACAATCAAGTAGTTGGCTCTGTTTATGGAAACTGCACAATATTAGACAATACAAGACATTTGAGTGTTTCAAAACAATCAATCAATGAGACAAGTATTGATTATGATTTTTTAGATGTAACACAAGTTGGGTTATTTGTTGAAAATGTAAGCTATTATATAGCTGGTTTTGTAAGTAAATCAATTGAAAAAAAAATTAATTGTGAAAACTGTAAGAAAATGTTATATATTAATACTTCTGATAGTAACTTAAACATAAATCAGATGTTGCTCAGTCAAAAGGACCGTGGGGGACTGTATAAGCCCAGCGATTCTGTTGTAAAAATTTGTTTAGAAACGGAGAGAATTTTTAGAAGCTATTATAATATTAAAGATTACAAAAAGTCAGTTTTGTTTTTAACTACTCAGGTTAAAATGAATTTATTTCAATACAATATAAGTTTTAAATTAAATGGCTGTGATGATAATCATACTATTGTAAACAAATATAAAGATCAATTGACAACGTTAATAATTCAGAAGTATTTGGATATAAGGATGTTCCATGAAATTAGAAAACAAAACGACCAGACCAAAATAAGATCAAAGTATACCAAACTGATACTTTTCAAAAACCAATGAGGCACTAACCGTATTACATAGATATAATAAATAATGTGAAATATGTTGTTTGTATTATTAAATAAATGTTTAAGTTGTACTTTAATACAGAATTAGTATTTTATTTTTTGATGAAACATTAAAAAAAAAAAAAACAGTACCTATTAGTTATTACATATTATTATATGACCTTATTAAAAAAATTACAATAATAATGAACAAGTTCAAGTGTTCAACAACATCGAACAATAATTATCCAAAGGTAAAAATTTCAAATTTTTTCTCTTGGAAAACAAAATATTTTCACTGGAATAAAAAAAAATCGCCTCACTTTCTTATCAGTTTTGGAACACTGAAAAGAGTCTGATGGCCTATCCATTTCTTTATTATCTATGCGCAGTCCACACACGTAAATCAGCTGTTGTCAAACTCGTCGTCATACCAATTGGCCGATTATTTATCATACCAAAATAATCAGTTATCAATTCACAATTCACAATTCACAATTTATTATTATTGTCATTCGTATTTTGAAATATCATTAGAATTTTTTTTTATTGCTTATATATTATTTTTGTATTGGTGCGCAATGAACCAGGTAGAGTGGAAGAAAAAAGTATTGCTGACAGCTGCTATTGTTTTGCATATTATAGATGATGATGATGATGATGATGATGATGACTTCCAAAATAAGAGAAAATGGTCAAAACAGTGGCTATTAAAACGGCGAAAATATTCTCACATGAACTTACTACGTGAATTGCAGTCAAATGAGCCTTTGGACTATAAAAATTACTTACGGATGGAAAACCATACATTTTTTGAGCTTCTAAACTTAGTGAGACCGTATATTGAGAAGAAAAATACTGTTATGCGTGAAAGCATTTCTGCAGAGGAACGATTAGTTGCTACATTACGATTCTTATCTACCGGACGCAGTTATGAGGACCTCAAGTATTCGTGTGCAGTCTCAGCCCAGGCTCTTGGGAAGATAATTCCTGAAACCTGTTGGGCAATATATCAAGTTTGAGGAAAGAATATTTGAAGGTGAGCTCATACATGTATATGTTTACCGTAAAATATGTAAATATAGGTACATAAGAAAATAACAAAGTTTTAATCGTTTAAAACAGTTGAATAAATTTTGATTTAATTTATATTTTATGATTTCATGCAATCAGTGAAACAACCTGGTGTTTATTTTTTCAAAAAAATTCTAGCTGAAAGAGGAAAAGTTTAAAATTTAAAATTTAAAATTTATAATAACCATTCTATAATCTATATTTCTATTAACTGTATCATAAAAAGTTGTAAATAAAAAAAAATTAAATTAAAAATTAGTATTAGGTTAGGTACTATTTATTAAATAACATTAATTATTGCTTTTCAGTTTTCAGTCTTTGAAAATACCTATTAGTATAATATTAAAAATAAATAATAAAGGTAACATACCAGTCTTAGAAAATTATTTAATCATAACTCATAATTGAAATCTTTGTTCAGTAATTTCAAAGTTATTTTAATGTTTTATACTTAGCTAATTCAAATAATGTTATGTATTTATGCGTACCTAGACCAAATATTTTATAATTAAATGTTTTTTTTCATAGATGCCTAAAAGTGAAGTAGAATGGCAGCAAATAGCAAGTGACTTCAAAAATCAATGGAACTTTGATAATTGTTTAGGAGCTATGGATGGCAAACACATTGTAATTTCAAAGCCACCAAATAGCGGGTCCTACTACTACAATTACAAAGGAACATTTAGTGTTGTTTTATTCGGGATAGTAAACGCAAACTATGAATTCATTTATGTAAATAGTGGCACTAATGGCAGAGTATCGGATGGAGGTATTCTTAGACATACAGATTTTTTCAGAAAATTAGAAAATAACGAGTTACAAATACCATCTCATCGATGTCCCCCACTAGTTGATTATAAATTACCATATGTCTTTCTTGGGGATGCGGCCTTTCCTCTAATGGAGAATTTAATGAAGCCATATTCCACACATTGTTCAGGTCACGATGAACATATATTTAATTATAGATTGTCTCGGGCCAGGAGAGTGGTTGAAAATGCCTTTGGAATTTTGGCATCACGGTTTCGAATATTTTTGCAACCAATAAATATTGATGTCAAACATGTAGATGCGGTAGTTATGGCTAGCTGTGTCTTACATAATTACCTGAGACGAAATTCAAGCACTCACTACACCTCAACTAATCATTTGGATTACGAGGACATTGACAATGGAAATGTTATTCTAGGTCAATGGCGACAAGCGGGCGATTTGGTTCCACTGCAAAGATCAACGTTTGTTGCACCTCGCGACGCAAAAACTATCAGAGATCAGTTTAAAAATTATTTCACTAATGAAGGAAAAGTATCATTTCAAGAGACAATGATTAATAATAGATAAATAAAAGATTTAAACTTTAATACTTAAAATATAAAAGATACATCCAACTTTGTACAAAATAAAAAAATGATATGCCTAATATTTAAGACTAATGTATTATTCAATTACATCATTTAACGTGACAATTACTGGTTCATATAATGTATCATCTTCAATGTCTGTATATATCTGCCTCTGTTGTTTGAAGTGTTGCTGCTGTTGATTTTGTTGTTGCTTCTGTTGTTGATATTTCTGCTGTTGCTTCTGTTGTTGTTGTTGTTGATAGAGGACTTGTGGAATTGGTTTTGATTGAGGTATTAGGTGTGGAGATCGTTGCTGTACTTGTACTTGATTATGTGGTTGATAGTTAAAGTTTGGTTTATTTCCACTGTTAAACTTGTATGAATCTTCGGTCAACATATCCATTCTACCATGATACATGACATCGCTAATTATTTTTTCAGCCAAACATTTTTGGTGATCAGTCATCCCACGTAATTGCATGGCAAATCTTTTTCCAACAATTGTGCATTCGTCCTCCTCGATAGGCTGTTCATTTAATGTTTTAATAGTGTCAGTAGCAAGATCTAAAAATTTTTTTTTTTTTGCTACCAAGGTTTTTTGTTTTTTGGATATGTGGTTTGTGATCTGTGATGTGGTTGGAGAATCAAGAAGAGAATCATACTCTGAAGTAGAACCATCTTTATCTAAGTTTTCAGTACATACTGTCAAAGAATTATCTCGATCCTAGAAAAAAAAAAAATTATGCTACTTAAAAGTATGACAAAAATTGTTAATATTATATGATTGGTAAATAATTTCAGAAATATACTCGTGTCAGCAAATTCTCAAAAATAATATTTTTAAAAAAGTTATTGCGTTCCAAATAAATTTAATCAAAAAAACATTGATATTTTAAAAAATTCTAAAAAATAAACTAATTGACATAGATAAATGTTTTGACCATCAAAATTGTTCTTATAATCAGACTCACAAATTGACTATTTTGAATTTATCCAAAATTAAAATTTTTCTATTTTCAGCATTAAAAAATAAAAATAATTTTTTATATATTATACATGTAGCTCAAGTGGCTATAAAGTATATATATAAAAAACTTTTTTTAAATATTGATTAGAACCAAAGTTATTGCAATAGTAAGTTCTTTCTATTACACCCTGTATATTTATTTTTTAAAGTTTCTAATTGATGGAATAGTTATTGTTGTATAAATAAATCACTTTTATTGAAGATTAAATTACATAGTTTTATAGGGGAAATAATGCAAATAAGTAGCTTTATACACAGGTTAAAAAAAGTAAAAAGGTTATTTTTTGAAAATTTATCCTTCTGTACCTATACTGTAACCAAACATTAATTTCTAGTATTTTATCAAATATAAATACTTTTTGTAACTTATTATAAACATAAAATTGTAGTACTAAAGAGGTTACTCACATTAAATTCCATAGCATCATCTAAACTGGATATACCCGTTCTGCCAACCTCATCTTCCGCAGTAAAAGACATTAAGTCAAAGTACCATAACGATGGTACATAAATATCATCAGCAGACGAACCTGTACTTTTAGATAGCCGAACTTTGTTAAGTTCTCTTCTGTACGCAGTGCGTAAATTATTTATTTTGCGCTTTACAAATGCCTCATCAGCCCCATTGCATTTACCTTGGCACATCTTTATCAAATCCTCAATACCTAGTTTCCTTAGGTGTTTGTTTTTAGACAAATCACTTTTAGTATTCCACAGGGCCGGATGACGCCGGTAGACTTCGAGGAATTCTGTTGTAAATGATTTGTCTTGATCCATATTTTCAGTACGCCGTTGGTATAGTTTGACGTAAAATAACAATATTAATGTAAAATAATTCAGAACACAATATTAATTAACTTATAAGGGTAGAATATAGAACCTAATATAGTTATAAATAAATATAAATATTATAATATTGTGATAATAATCAGTACTGATAACAATGTTGTAAAGTTCAGTTTGTCAGACAGACCCACACACGCACGAATCACTCAGACAGTCGTCAAGTTGGTTTGACAAAACGTCCGACCGACGATTCGATGGCAAACTGACAAACACGTCCACACACGTGACGATTTGGTTTGTCAAACGCTGTTTGACGACAAGTTTAACGACAGATCGTTCCGTGTATGGGACCCTTGAGGCTAAATATTACTGGCCTCTCGGCACTCTTCGGTTGTCATCGAGATCGTTATATCGTTCAACGAACGTCTTCGTCATGATTTTTGATAACAGAGACAAAGTATGTACTCATTGTGTACTATGATAATTATATTATATACGACAAAATGAATTTATTTTGTATTTTAAAATGTACATTATATTATTGAATATAATATTCTTAAAGTCGATTGGAATTTGGAAATAACTATAAATATAGTATATGTTAAAGACTGCCTATTACTAAAGGAATTACACACAGTTCACTTCAGTATATTTATTATATTAATCTAAGACAAAGTCACAAGTTCACAAGGTAACATTACGGTTCGGTTTCAGGACGACCTCGCAACGACAAAGGTCTCCAACCAACTAACTAAATCACGGGGTACACTAGATACATGCACATAGTGGAGGGGCTTATCTTATCTACAACTAATGCTGGGTTTTAACACTCGCCCATCCTGACAGCATCTATGTCCTCATAGAGATCCTATGAATTAACATCAAAATAAATACATACATTTATAAAAAAAACATCTAACATGTTATGCTTACACATAGTATGTATCTTAATAAAACAAAATAACTAACAAACTAACACATTACATTAATAATTCCTATTAGACTTATATAATAATTTCACATCAGACTTATATTAATAATCTCACATCAGACTTATATTATAATTTCACATCAGACTTTATATTAATAATCTCACATTAGACTTATATTAATAATCTCACATTAGACTTATATTAATAATTTCACATCACACTTTATATAATACTTTCACATCAGACTTATATTAATAATACCACATCAGACTTATTTAATTATATTACATAGTCTTGTAATTTTAACGGCTTCTTTTTGGCTCTTTCGGACTTCCTAACAATGACTGGCGCCCCCTCAATTCGGTCAGTCATCGGTTCAGCGTCTTCAGGACTGTTCTCATCGTCCTTTGGCATTTCTCCACTCGTTGTCGCTTCTCCTTCGCTTAAATCTGGATCTTCCTGACCAATCTTCCATGATTTTAACTGGGAGACGTGCGCCGTAGTTGCAAATTGTCTTCTATTGTCTACTGCAAGCTGAGTGACTCGATAGATATCGTTAGGTAAAACCTCTGTCACCACCAAAGGTCCACGATACCTCTCCTGGAGCTTGGTAGATTCACCCGTTGACACTGGTACTCTCGTCATCACCACCACTTCACCCACTGTGTACTTGGTCTGGTTATGTCGATGGTTGTCGTAAGCAGCCTTTACACGTTCCTTAGATTTTATTATTTCTTCTCTTGCTTCTTCCCAGAGTTGAGATGGGCAGACCCAATCCTCCGCAGTGGTTGAAAGGTCTCTGAGTCGACCTAATTCAAACCGTGGTCTGTACCCGTGCAGCATCTCAAACGGGGTCATTTTGGTTACCTTGGACTCGCTATTATTCATTTGCTTCTGTACCTCCAACAGCAATTTGTCCCACTGTGCTTCTTCACCCTGGGAAATCAACATAGCTAGAACAGTGCTGTTAGTACGCTCTACTTGTCCATTTGCTTGCGGTCTACGTGTAGAGTTGAGAATATGTGTAACTCCACGTGACTCACAGTAGTCTTCAAACCGGTGAGATGTGAAGCAGGTACCTCGATCTGTAATCAGCTTCTTAGGCAGTCCAAATCTATTCACAAACTCATCCATGACATATAGCACACCTTCCGTACTGGTATCGGTTACTGGAAATAAACAAACATATTTAGTGAGATTGTCCACTAGCACTAAAATGTACCTGTTTCCCTCAGCACTTGTGACAAACGGTCCTACATGATCTGCGTGAACTATCTCAAATGGTCTCCGGCCCGGTGGTATTGGATGCAACAGGCCAGGTTGACGACCTCTGGGTTTTTTTGTCATCAAGCACTCCATACACATCCGAATGTGCATCTTGACATAGCGACGTAGCCCCACAAACCAAAAATCCTGGGTTATCTTACAAACAGTTTTGTCAACAGACAGATGACCTCCCAGGTCATGTGCCGTCACCACAATGCTCTTCCGCATGCTCCTAGGCATCACATACAGTAGCCGCCCTTGATACCATCTATACAACAGCGTTCCTACTAGACTGTAGTCATGCACAAGTCCTTTTTCCGCCTTCGTCCTCTGCTCTTCAGGTCTTTGTAATATCTGGTAAATCCGACGTAACTCTTCATCAACATGCTGAGCCATCCGTACTTTATCTTCAATCTCTAATGAAATACACACATCCAAGCGACCAGCCAACACATCATCTAGGGTCTCGCCATCTTGTTCTGAGACGGGATCTCGTGAAAGAGCGTCTACGTGTAGCATTTTAGTTCCCGGACGGTGATAGATATCAAAATCATACTCTTGAAGTATATCATACCATCGCATAACTTGTGGTTTTGTAGCCCTATGTCCTCTAAGATAAACCAACGCTTGACAATCAGTTACAACTGAAAATCTTACACCCAACAAAAAGTGTCGCCACCGGTCCACTGCCCATACTATGCTCATTAGTTCCAGTTTACTAGAGTGGTAGTGCGACTCGGCAACGCCCAGCTTCTTGCTGATGCAGTAAACAATTTGCAATGGTCCTCCTTCCTCCTTGCCCTGCAGTAACATTGCTCCCAGGCCAATGGAGCTTGCATCCGTATGGACTTCGGTGACTGCTGCCTTCGGGTTGAACATACAAAAAATTGGTTTGTTAGCAAATACCTTCTTCATTTCACTAAAGGCAGCTTCTTGTTGTGACGACCACTCGAACACCACTCCCTTTTTTGTTAGCCTGGATAGAGGCTCCGCCAAAGTGGCATAGTTTTGAACAAACCGCCTGAAGAACCCGGAAAGGCCAAGGAACCGGCGCACTCCGTGGACGTCTTTTGGTGTCGGGAACTCTTCAATGGCTTGACTTTTCATCGTCCCTTGACTGATTTGTCCTCCTCCTATGATGAATCCCAAAAATTCTATGTTCCTCGCCCCAAACGAACACTTGGAAGGTTTTAGGGTTAGGTTTGCAATCTCCAATTTTTCCAGGACCAACCTAAGTTTTCCCAACATGTCAGACCAGTCTTCAGCATCAATCACCCAATCATCCAGGTAATTTTTGACTATCCTGTCCTTAAGACTGCCTAGCACCTTCCTCATCAACCGCGTAAATTCTCCAGGAGCTCCTGCCAACCCGAAGGGCATCCTGGTGAATTGGCCCGTATCATCCGGTGTGACAAAAGCCGTCTTTTCTTGAGCAGCTTCAGACAGGGGTACTTGTAAATAGCCGGTCGCCAAGTCTAGTTGTACAAAGTAACGTCCCGCCCTCAGCGACTCAACTTGCTCTTGTAAATCTGGCAACGGGAAATTGTGACGTATGATCTGCTTATTTAATCTACGGTAGTCCACACATAGCCTGTTCTTACCACCTTGTTTGACCAAAACTACGGGGCTAGCATATGGTGAGTCGGTCTCCACCACCACACCATTTCGCTTCCACTCACCAACTATTTCGGCTATTGCCTCTCGATCAGCCGCTGTAGTCCTATAAGGTCGTACATTCACTGGTACACTTCCTTCCTTTTCATTGATATTCATCACCGCCATCGTTGTGCAACCAAGCTCTCCGATCCCCAGAGCGAAACAACCACGAAACTCATTTACCAACGACAGCAGCTCTGCCTGCTCTTCGTTAGATGCTTCTGTGTTAACATGCTTAAAATCTTCGGCCCTTAGGTCTCTAAGTGTTTGCCCTGGTACTGGCGCTAGTACTTGCAGTATATCCAACTCATTTTGCATGGTTACAACCGACGAATCACACAGTCCTATAACGTCCTTCGATTTGCACAATATGAGCTTCCCTTCTTCCTTCTTGTAAGTAACTGCATCCAGATCCAACCAATTCCGACCAACGATCATGTCGTACCTCTGTACACCATCAGGTACCACCAGTACTCTGACCGGCCCAGCCTCGACATCATCGACTGTTATTGTAACATCTGCCTTCCCTACAGCACTTACTGACGGTACTGAAACGCTACCTAGCCCATATAATGATTTCTTAGTCTTCCTTAATTCTAACTTGCAGTGTGTTGCTACACTGGACTTCAGCAACGTGTAATAGCTTCCGGTGTCCAGGAGCACTGTCATCTCGGCACCGTTAATCTTTCCGCGCTTAAGGTAAGGGTTTGTCGTTTCCTTAACCATCATCACATTATTCACTGTCGTTCGTGTCGTGCAGTCACGTGCAAAATGCCCCTCAGCACCACAAGCAAAGCATTTACACTTCTTTTTCATTGTACAGTCTCTTGACCAATGACCAACTTTACGACAGATCCAACATTTACTTTTGTCTGTTTCTGACAATTCATCTGTGTCAGCACTTGACTTGGAACCGACTTCTGGTTTCGTTGCCTTTGCAACCCATTTCCCCGATGGACCAGAAGCCTGACTCCCAGAGTTCGAGCCACCTTTGCTGTTTACTTTCGCAGCAGTGTGTCCCTTGGATTCATTTGTGCGTCTATCTCCTGTACGTATCGTGTTCATGCGAGTCCAGTCCAACAAATCGCTCATCAATTCTTCTTCATCGGTATGACACTTGCCCAGCACGTACATAGCCAACTCCTTAAGATAGATACCTTGAATTATGTAATCTCTAGTCTCGTCGAACGATAAGGACAACGCACGACACAATCTTGACTTCTCCTGGAAATAAACCATGATATGTTCATCGGAAGTTTGTCTCCTTTTCTGCATGGCTTCCCATTTATCGGCTGTACGGAGTTGTCGCACGAATACACTTCGAAATTTCGTTACGAATTCGTCCCAATCTTTGAACTCACGCCCGGTGAACCAGCTACGCGCGGCGCCCGTAACGTATGATCTGATAAATTGCATGCGAAATGCAAACGGCCAACAATTTAAATTTGCCATACCTTCCACGGTCTGAATCCAGTCATCCGCCTCATGCACTGGTTCGCACCCATCGAACACTTTGACTGTTTTATTTAGATCCGGAAGCACCCTATATTCGAACACGTCCGTACGTGGAGTGTTGATAGGCGGCGGTTCTGTTGACGAGCCACGGCTCTCCGCACGTGTCGACGCAACTTCCGTTTCTAATTGTTTTAGCTTTTCTTGTAACTCACCGATCGTCTTATGCAGTTCCACATAACTCGGAGCTTGTAAGTCACCGGCCTGCATATTCTCTTAGCCGCAAAACTGTTCACGCGATCGACAACAACAACTCTTATCACGATCAACAACAACAACTCTTATCACGATAAGATTACCACGGTTATCGCGCCGACAACCGTTGTCTGATACCTGGTTATCAGTCACCGCTGTAGCACAACCACTTGTCCTGAACGACAGTTGTACTACTAAGTACTAACCTTATTTTCCACCAAACCACGTTTCCGCTCACAGTTCACTTCATGAGCTTGAGTCGATTCTTGTTAAATCCCACTTCTGATTCTGTTAAAGACTGCCTATTACTAAAGGAATTACACACAGTTCACTTCAGTATATTTATTATATTAATCTAAGACAAAGTCACAAGTTCACAAGGTAACATTACGGTTCGGTTTCAGGACGACCTCGCAACGACAAAGGTCTCCAACCAACTAACTAAATCACGGGGTACACTAGATACATGCACATAGTGGAGGGGCTTATCTTATCTACAACTAATGCTGGGTTTTAACATATATATACCTCCTTTTTCTGTACAATAGCTAGGTGAGGCTCAGCCTCACTTGCCTCCCCTGACGAGCCGCCACTGTTGTATACAATACTAATATTATGTATTTACCATTCAAAAATATGACGATTACCTTAATTTTACATTAAAGTTTTATTTGAAACGGTTTTTTTTTAATAATGCAAGGGGCGAGCCTAATTGACTGAACTGAATGACTGAATGGCTGTATGGACGAGTTCTTCTCAGCGATGCCGACCAGAAAATAAAAAAGTGATTATCAACATTTTAAAATATTGTGGCGCTGGACTGTTATCTCGGTCGGACGCCAACTTTTATTAAAATAATTAGTACGCAAAAATGAATAATGATATCGCGATGCGCGGTTTATTGATTAACAATGAGACTAGACGTCGAAAACAAAAGTGTCAGCGAGTACGATAGGGGTTTCCCGAGTGCGTCCCGAAATGACACTTTTTTAATGTTCCTAGTGCGTCCAGAATAAGGTATCATCCGAGTGCGTCCCAAGAAAAAAAGGTCATATTTTTTACATAGCCTGAGTGCGTCCCAGTTCATTTAGAATCGAGGGGAAGTAATGCTAAGGGGAAATAATGCTAACATGCCCCCCCCCCTCTGGTCCTCAATACCACAAAAAAAAAAATTCATATAGAATTACCCAGGGTGCACCACGAGGAGGTGAACTGGCTTACACCCCAAAAATATTATTTTTACTATTATTATTATTATTTATTTATTTAAGCTTACACCGTTAAGTTTAGGTGAGCATACAATTTATTAAAAAATGTTTTGTTATTATTACCTATATATTTATATAGGCTGGTGTTTAAATGCCATTCTTTTGACAAAATCGAACCTTGATATTTTATTATTTTTAAATTGTTTTATATTGTCTTCGATGTATGTAATTTTCTTGCATGTACTTCCTTTTGGTTTTTTTGTTGTTTGTGTGGCCGTTCGGATTGCTATTTTAGTATCAATTTGATTTTTTTTTAATATTTCCAAAAATGTATATATATCTGGGTGATGTGTATAAAATAATGAGTTGTACTTGGAATGAAAGCTTTCACAGGCATTTGTTGTTCTTTCAGAACTACTATTCATTTCGGCCCACATGGAAATAGGAAATTTTGCTCCAGAATCTATATAATTTTCTATAATATAATCCATAAATTCGTTGAGTTTTTCGTGTTTTGGCATTATAGATATAAAATCTTCAATAATACAGTTTTCTACATCTTCTTGATTCAATAATGGTAAACCAAATATATTTTTCAAATATAAACCTATTTCCGTTTTGTCGCGATAATCTTTACTCAACCCCAAATTTTGAATGTGACGCCACCATGCTTGCCCCAAATGGAAACGACATCCTTTTATAATTATAGTTGGCCAAACTTTTAATGCGCCAAGATGAATAGATAATTCAAAATCCGCAAATATATATAGGGGAGAACAACATAAATTTAATTTAAAACATTCAGCTTTTAATATATTGAAACATTTTGCATATGATTCGCATTCTTTATTATTAAGTAAAAAATACACTAAAGGTATGTAATGACCATTAATCAAGCCGTGTATTGTAAATAATTGTAAAAAAAATTTAGTACAATACTTAAATGTACCATCTACGTATATAGTCTTAACAGTACTTAAAGTATTTAAATTTTTTTCACATGAAAACATTACTATATTTTGATTACTGTCATTTACCATGAGAAATTGTTCGTCATCATAAGTTTTGATTTCTAACGAATCCAATACTTCATGTACATTTTGAATATTACATGGTCTTGCTGGTAGTTTTAATCGTCTTGCCAAATATATACTTTTGCGAAAGCAATTCATATCAGTTGTATTTAATGTATCTGTGTTAATTTTCTTAAGTTCATGATGTATTAATTTAAGTGGCCGTTCACAAATTTCATCCTGTGCTTTTCTTTTTAATGAATTACGAATAACTTGTCTTACCATAATGTCTTGTACGTCTTTTTCGTGGTTATGATCTAATTTATTCTCTATAACAGTATCTCCATTTTCATCGGTTTTAAAATATGCTTTACACTTTTTGTTTGTACAATTCCATCGTCTAACATTATTATTTAATATTTTATGAAATCTTAATTTATACCCTTCAATAATTTTTATTTCCTTACCGTGTTGGCTTAGCATGTTTTCGGGCAATGACATTTTGAAAATTTGCAAATTGACAATTTGTATTATATAATATTACGGCACTACTTCGCACACAATTTCACTATACCACTTATTGACCGTAACTGAGTAAATTTTAACTTGTAATCGAGCAAAATTATTATCAGAGCTAAAATTAATTTCTCCACCGTTTCCAGTGTTTTACAGTCATAAATGTACAAATGAAAGTATTATAGTTGTACATTTTAACCACCATATCGATCGTCAAACATGTAGGTATCTTAAAAGTCCGATTATTTTATCTTAATTAGATACCTATAGCAGCTGTGGACCGAGGACGCACTCGGGTTATTCATCATAATTTGTCGATAAGACGGCGGACGCACTCGGGCACTGTAATATAATTTGTCGATAAGACTGCGGACGCACTCGGGCTATAAAAAAGGTAAAAATTAAAAACGGGACGCACTCGGGATATCCCCAGTACGATCGGTGATCGGTAAGTAGCGGCTGGTCACGTGCTTTTCGGGGTCGCGTCGGTTGCGAAGCGGGGCTTTGGTAGACGGCAAAAAATGGCGTGATTAATAATGCGTCGGCGAGTACGTGTGTACAGCAGCGCGGATAAAACGAAAAAAAGAGAAGTGGTGACGCGGCGTCGAGACTCGAGGCGGCAGCGACGCGGAGGCCGCCGACCAGCGCGAGCAATGTGACCAACCGTTGTACAACAATAATGTGCGGCACCTACCGACGGCGGAGGGAGGTCATGTGGCGTCGGTTCGCCACATCACTCCCCCCCGACGAAGGAGAAAATACCGCAGGTTTTTTCGTTGTCGAGAATCTGTCCACGGACTGCATGGCATATGAGTGGTCCAGGGTTGGGTCCTCGCGGAGGACGAAGGCAGGTTTGAGCCGGTCTACTGACACCCACGACGTTCGGTTGGTCAGCTGCAGCTTGAAATCCTTTTCCCTTCGATCCAGCACGGCGTAGGGCCCCTCGTAACGTGGTTGAAGCGGAGCGCGCTGCGCGTCGACGCGGACGAAAACGTGGCTGACGGAGTCGAGCTGTGTAGGGACGAAAATACGACGGGCCGGGTCGTGATTAGATCCGGGCGACGGTCGAAGCTCGGCCATGGATGACTTCAGTGCCGTGACGAAATCCGGCGATTTTGCCTCCGGGGCGCGGAGTGGAACAACTCACCAGGAAGGCGGAGGGTCGCCCCGAAAACAAGTTCAGCAGGTGTTGCGCCGGAGTCCGGTTTGACGGTGTTGCGCAAGGCCAGGAGGACGATGGGCAGCCGCTGAGACCAGTGTGGTGATTCTTGCGCGGTGAGCGCTGCCTTTAGCGTCCTGTGAAAGCGCTCGACCAGCCCGTTAGCCTGCGGGTGGTAGGGGGACGTACGAACATGTTGGATCCCGAAAGTCGAGTTGAGCGCGCGCATCAGGTCGGACTCGAACTGTCGCCCTTGATCTGTGGTGATGACGTCCGGCACCCCGAAGCGGGCGATCCAGTTGATTACCAGTGTGGACGCGACGGTGTGAGCGGACATGTCGTTGACGGGCCAAGCTTCGGGCCAACGCGTAAATCTGTCGACGCAGGTGAGGAGGTACTTAGCGCCGTCCGAAACGGGCAGCGGGCCGACCAGGTCTAAATGTATGTGTCCGAAACGTCGGTCCGGTGCCGTGAACACGGCTAGCGGTGTCGCGGTGTGTCTATGTACCTTCGACTTCTGGCACTGTTCGCATGTTTTGACCCATCGCCGTATTTCTGGGTTCATACCGGGCCACACGAAACGTCGCGCGATTAGCGCAGTTGTGGCCGAACCGCCACCGTGCGCCTGTCGGTGTAAGGTATTGACGCTGTCGAAGCGGAACGAAAAGCCTCGACCTGTTATAAGCAACGTCGAAATAGACCGGTCCGTTCGCCGTCTGCCGCGCGTCTAGTTCTAACGACGACTCTGTCTTCCCGGAGAGGATGTTCTGTAGATCGGTGTCGTTGGCTTGGTCCGCCGCCCATTGGTCCAGGTCAGGTAGCCCGTTGTCAAGGAGGGCCAACTCCAGACGTGACAGCGCGTCGGGAACGATGTTGAGTTCGCCGCTGACGTGCTCGACCTCGTGGAAGTACTGTGACAGGAACGCGACGTGCCGCGCTTGACGGTCGATGAGTTTCTCGGCTTTATGTCTGCCGTGTCTGCGCGCCGGAGAGTTTACGCGAGAAAAATCCGAGCGGCTGCCATTCATTGCCGACGGACTGCTCCAGGACTGCCCCGACCACGATGTTGGAAGCGTCTGTGGTGAGGCGCAACGGTGCGTCGTGCTGTGGGTGTACCAAAAGCGCGGAGGTAACGAGTGCCTCTCGGCAGGCCGCGAATGCTTTCCGGGCGGCGTCAGTCCACGCGAGTGGGCCGTCCTTTTTTTTAACTGCGGCGGAAATATCGTACAGTGGTGCTTGAACGTTGGCGGCGCCTTGGACGAATCGGTGGTAAAAATTCAATGACCCGAGAAAGCGCTGTAACTCTTTTTTGGTGCTCGGTTGCGGCCATCGGCGTATAACGTCGACGCTGTCCGGGTTAGGGCGCAAACCCTGTGCGTCGACTACGTGTCCGAGAAAGGTTAGGTTGTGTTGTGTATCATTAATATGAATAATAACACAAACGTGAATTATAGTCTTTTATTGTCAAACATATAAATCGTAATGACGTACATTAATATTGTCTACTTGCTAATGACCGATGGACAATCCCCACCGGTCGTAATATGATACTTATGATTATTATTATTAATATAAACGTTTAGTATACAATATAAATTATAAATGCTGAATATGCAACATCTCTTTCCTTTAAAAAAAATAAAAAAAAATATACAGTATTTTGTAATTTTGTATAGTGCTTAATTACTATGTTAGTAGTTTTAGTAGGTAGTTATTATTATTATTTATTTATTATTTATATTAATTGATATAATTAATAATTAATTATTGCAATTATTGCACTATGCATAATCACTTGGTCTATTTCGAAATCAAATGATGATAGAACATAGGCCCATCGTTGTAAACGATTAGCAGCGTAGATTGGGATGCCTTTTTTATCGCCAAAAATGTATATTAACGGTTTATGGTCAGTTTCTAATAGGAAATGCCTACCGTATAAAAAGTCGTAAAATTTTGTAACGCCGTAAATAATTGCCAAAGCTTCTTTTTCAATTTGTGGAAATTTACACTCTGACTCAGACAGAACTCTTGATGCATAGGCTATAGGTTTTTCTGTTCGATCTGGGTATACATGCGAAATTACTGCACCTAGAGCATACGATGATGCGTCTACTACGAGTTTTAACGGAAAATTATGATCATAATGTGCTAAAACGGGTTTCGAAATTAAAATTTGTTTAACTCTATTGAATGCTTTGTCACATTCTGGTGTCCAATTCCATTCATTGCCGTTGCGTAAAAGCATGTACAATGGTTTTAAAATATTTGCAGCGTTTGGTATAAATTTTATATAATACGTAACTAAACCTAAAAATGATTTTAGCAATGTTTTATTTTCTGGGACAGTTGCGTTGCTTATAACATCTGTGTGTTTTGTTAGTGTGTGTAAACCATTTTCATCTAACCTGTGACCCAAATATTCAATTGATTTTTGCATAAATTTGCACTTATTCAACTTTACTCTTAAACCTGTATTTGACAATACATTTAGTAATTTTTCTAGACGAGCATTGTGCTCTGTGATAGTAGATCCTGCAACAATTATATCATCTTGGAATATACCTATGACCCTCAAGACCTGCTGTGCAAGTTTCCATAGCTTTTTGGAACTCCCCTGCCGATGATTTTATACCGAAAGGGTTACGGGTATAGCTAAATAAACCTTTGTGTGTATTAATAGTGGTATATTTTCGATCAGATTCTTTAATAACCATTTGTTGGTATGCGTCTTTTAAATCTATTTTTGAAAAATATTTTGAACCACTAATATTTGCATACAAATGTTCTATTTTTGGAAGCGGATATTCGGTCCCTTCTAATACTGGATTTATTGTTATTTTAAAATCCCCACAAATTCTAACTGTGCCGTCCGGTTTTAATATTGGTACTATTGGAGTTGCCCATTCACTATGGTCGACGGGAAATAAAATATTACTTTTAACTAAACGCTCTATTTCGGTTTCAACTTTGCCTTTTAATGCTAAAGGAATAGACCTTGGTTTGTAAAATTTTTGTACCGCCCCTGCTTTGATGTTTAATGAAATTTCGTATTTGTTAAAAGTACCTACTTCATCTTTAAAAACATTGTTATATTTACTTATAATACTATCGACACTTACGTCATTTTCAATATTAAATAACGTAGAACATTTTATATTTTTTATATCATTTCGACCTATTAGTGGCGGACCACCATTTTCGATTACATAAAGACACATAGTAAATTTTTTGTTTTGGTACTGCGAATCGACAAATATTTTTCCCATCGGTTTAATGTCATTGCCGACGTAATCAGATAGTGAAATGTCGTTTTTTTTTAATTCGATGTGACTAAACAGTTGACGATATAATCTTTTTGAAATTACGCTGTGTTGTGAACCGGTGTCAATTTCGAAGTTAACATTGTTATTTTCTACGATTAAATTTACCATAAACGGTTTCACCGCTGAATGTTGATCGATTATAGAAAAAAAAGTATTAGAAAGATCATGATTAACTGTTTCGTCATCATCGTCGTTATTAGATAAAAATTTATTTTGTGTTTTACTATTTTTTGTTTCTTTCTTACCCTTTTTACATACGGTAGACAAATGACCCTTTTCACCGCAATTGTTGCATTGGTAGTCCTTGTATCTACAATCTTTTTGAAGATGGTTGGAACGGTCACAAATCCCGCATTTGGTTTTCTGTTCCTTGGATGCGTTGAAACCCTGCTTGGCTTGAAAGTGTCCATTATTTTTCTTCTGGTACTTCAAATCTGCGCATTCTTCTTTTTTCCAACCACATTTGTCATTCATTGCTGCTTCTTTGGCTGTTGCAATTTCTATTAGAATTGAATATGTTACTCCAACTTTTGAAGCATCTTCTTCTAACAAACGATCTTGGATTGGTCCTGAACCCATACCGACAACGAATATGTCCCGGATGACCGTTGATAGTTCCGACGAAAAACCACATTTTGAAGCAAGATTCTTAACACGTGCACCCCATTGGCACACAGATTCGTCCTGTCTTTGTTTAGCCTGATAAAAGTTATACCTAGCCGCAAAGTAGGACTTAATTGGTTTGAAATACTTGTTTAAACTTTTCATAAGAGTATCATACTCAACATCGTTAGGCGTGCTAGGAACACATAAACTAAAAAGCACTTTATGAATTTCCTCACTGACCGATGACAGTAATATTGCTCTTTTTTGAATGTTGTTTTCGATTGAATTGGCCAAAAAAAAATTTGTTAATTTTGACTCGAAAATTGTAATATCCATACCTGTTTCAAATGTTCCTGGTGACCCAATAACTTGATTGAAGTTCATTATAGACTCAGGCTTTGGAGATGTCATTTTGTATTAGTATGAATACACTTAACACTTGAAACTTCTAAAGCAATAATGATTACGATTAAACTATTGTTATCTTCGTCGCCAATTTGTTGTGTATCATTAATATGAATAATAACACAAACGTGAATTATAGTCTTTTATTGTCAAACATATAAATCGTAATGACGTACATTAATATTGTCTACTTGCTAATGACCGATGGACAATCCCCACCGATCGTAATATGATACTTATGATTATTATTATTAATATAAACGTTTAGTATACAATATAAATTATAAATGCTGAATATGCAACAGGTTGGTAGGAATTGGTACTCTTAAAATTATTCAGATACATCAATGCTTGGCAATCCGTATAAACAACAAACTTTACGCCCAGCAAAAAATGTCTCAACTTGTGAATAGACCACACCATACACAAAAGTTCAAGCTTACTCGAGTGATACCTTGTTTCTGCATCGCTCGTCTTCCTGCTAGCGTAATACACAACGCGTAGCGGGTCGCCCACACTCATCGACTGCATCAACATGGCGCCCAGTCCAATCACACTGGCATCTGTATGCAATTCCGTCGTGGCAGCATCGGATCTAAACAAGGTCAGCACAGTACCACTCACCAGAGCTGTCTGCAACTTACGGAATGCATCTTCGTGTTCTTTTTCCCAACAGAACTTCTCTCCTTTTCGGGTCAGTCGAGTGAGAGGCGCAGCAATAAGTGCAAACTTCGGAATAAACCGCCTAAAAAAACTTGCCAACCCAAGGAACCGCCTCACCGAGTGAGCATCTTCGGGAATGGGGTATTCGTTAATCGCACGCGTTTTCCTCGGTCCCGGCTTAATTTCACCTCCACCCACTATGAACCCGAGGAACTCGATACTATCCGTCCCAAAAAGACATTTCGACGGCTTTAACGTCAATCTCGCAACCTTGAGTCGTTCCAACACGGACCTGAGCTTGCTCAACAGTTCAGCCCAATCCGCACCGTCGATTACCATATCATCGAGGTAATTGTGCACTATCTTCCCTTGCATTGATCCTAACACATGCTGCATCAGCCTTGTAAATTCGGCGACAGCGCTTGTCAGTCCGAATGGCATACGAGTAAACTGGCCCGTCGTATCAGCGGTGATAAATGCCGTCTTTTCCGCAGCTTCCGGCGCTAGTGGTATTTGTAGGTATCCACTCGCTAAATCCAACTGAATGAACAATTCCCCGGCAGCCAACGCCTCAATCTGTTCTGACATATCCGGCAGAGGATAGTGCTGTCGAACAGTCTGTTTGTTTAGTCGCCGATAATCCACGCACAGCCTGTTTTTACCATTTTGTTTCACGAGCAGCACTGGGCTCGCGTAGGGCGAAACCGTATCTACTACCACTCCGCTTAGCTTCCAATCGCGTACAATCTTGGCGATCTTCTCGCGGTCAGCGCGTGTCGTCTTGTATGGTCTACAAACCACCGGCCGACTGTTCGGCATTTCATTTATGTCCACAGTCATCAACGGCGTACATCCGAGCTCACTCAAATTCTTCGCAAAACATTCACGATATTCGTTGACCAGTTCTAACAATCCTTTCTCGTCATCATCTGTCAACCTTGGATTTACATACCCGAAGTCAGCGACTCTCAATGGCTCCTTAACCGGGAGGGCGTCCACTTCGACGGCATGTAGGTAGTCAGCTTCGTTTCCCAACATGTCTACTCCAACTTCAGTCTCACCATCACAAGGTTCGGCTTCATATAAATGCAGTCTCCCGCCGGACTTGTGATAAGCGACTCTTGGTAAGACTAGCCAAGCTCGTCCAACGATTACATCAGGGACTTGTACCGTGTCGCTCACGACTAGCATCGTCACCGTCCCTGGACACACTTCATCGACAGCAACGGACGCTCGCGTCATACCAACCGTTCGCACGGACGGAACTGTCGTACTGCCAAGCCCATACAGGGGCTTGTCCACAGGCTTGATGGAAAGCCCACAACTCACGGCGACACTCGCCTTGATCAGCACATGATGGCAGCCCGTATCGAGCAACACGTTAACTTCGCGGCCGTTTATCCGTCCAATGCGGCGATACGGATGCGCGCCGACCTCTCGACTCAGCACAACCACACTAGCTTGATCTCGCTCGGGACAGTTTGGCCGTATGTGCCCTTCGACACCACACCCGTAACACGTGTTTTTCCGTTTGTTGGGGCAGTCTCTCGACAGATGTCCCATTTTCTTGCAGACCCAACAGCAGCTCGAGGTATCTCTGTTCGGAACGCCTTCCGTCTTCTTCTCTTCGACTGGTTTGAACCTAGTCCACGCGTGAACGCCAGGCTTCGACACCTTGAGATCATTTTTCTTGGCGGCTGGCTTCGCACCTTTGGGTTTACCTTCGGAAGAGTGAATGGCATCCATCCTAGCCCATTCTAACAGGTCTCCAAGCAGATCCTCTTCGGTTAGATGCGTACGACCAAGCGCGTACAACGCCATCTCGCGCGAATTCCGGGAGTGGACTTGCGAATTCTTGCTAATTATTACAAGTGTTTTGATACCAGTTTCGAAAGTTTTGGACAACAAGTAAGGGCTGGAGTTATAAACTTTAAAAAATCGTAGGGGTGAGGTTTTTGACTTGTAAATTCCGGGAGTGGACTTGCAAATTCTTGCTAATTATAACGAGTGTTTTGATACCAGTTTCGAAAGTTTCGGACAACAAGTAAGGGCTGGGGTGAAAACTTTGAAAAATCGTAGGGGTGAGATTTTCGACTTGCAAATTCCGGGAGTGGACTTGCGAATTCTTGCTAATTATCCATAACTACTTATATGTACTAATATTTGATTTAATATCTCGTGAACGTATAGCCTAGTGGGTTAGAGCGTGTGGTGTTAATTTAAATGTTTTCAGGTAGCAGGTAATAGTAAGTATATGTAATTCTCCCCTCCACTACATGCAGTAGCCGACTATGCTGTACGTTCACATTTTTTTTTTATTTTTTTATTTTTTATTTTTTTTTTTTATCCATCAGGTTTAGTATATAATATGTATGTAAAGGAAAATAATCTCAGTTTAAAGTTTAGTTCCCGACGGTTATATTATATCACGTTTTTTTCAAAAAAAAAAAAATTACGTTTATAGTTTAAAAGATTTTTTAAGCATTTTAAAAAAAAATAAAAAAAATAAAACATAACCATCAAGTTACTTTAATTAATGATGAGTCCACCGATAATTGTATCAAAATCGGTTTTCGACATACGGCCATTTGGAAAGAAAAGTGTTACAGTCGGACTATTAATTAACAAACAAATTTCGATTATTGTGTTATTAGAGTGCAAGTTAACGAAAAAAATCATTACATTAAATTTGGAACAATGGTGTACCCTCATGTCTGAATATAATTATATTTCAATTACTGATAATTTACATATCAGGTGTAGACGCGTGAAAATAACTGATAACTTTACATATTCAATTAATGTAAAGCAGAGTTCAATAACTTTACATGTAAATGATGATTATATTACTTTATCACATATAGATTTCTGTAGACTTAAACAGCTTCAACATTGTGTAGACCTTTATATCGCAGAAAAACAGAAACGTCTACCAAGTTTTCAGGCTACATTTGATGCAGCTTACGAACTAATTAAAAATGATGTCCGCGGTCTGCCCATCAGTTGCCAGAGGAACGAATTCACAAACCAATATATTCAAAACTATGACTTTAATTATTATTCTCATCTACAAAACGATGACACATCATTTTTATATGAAACATTACAATTTCATTTTAACGCAATGTCTGACATGATATTACAAGATCTAATAGTATGAAATAATCAAATACATATGTTTAATTATTGTTTTTTTTTTTATTTAAATAACAAATTATATTTTTTTATACAATAATTAAATTGTTGTTTTACTTTTGATGGTGCGACGCGCAGGATCGGTCAACACTGTATCAAATATAACTTGCATTGTTTTGTTCAAGCTGGAATGTATTGCCTGGTCCTTTGTTTTATCTGAAGTATTCAATCTTATAGTAGCTTCAGAATACTTCCATCTAAAACATAAATTCATTATTTATAATAGAGTCATATATTATCTGTTACCTATTTCAGTATAAACATTAAACATATCTTATCTAACTCAGTCTATAAATTTAAGTATAGAATAAAAAAACGAAAAAAAATTTATAAAAAATGTTTTTTATGAATATAAAACTGAGTTAAACTATTTTTTGATATATCAATATTTTTTTTTTCAATTTTTAAAAAAAAAACAAAATGTTTAGTACTTACCGATCTTTCGTAGCCACGTTTGCGATGGTTGCGCTTTTGAAATGACTTAACGTCCAATAGTCAGTAGGTGTTTCTTCAAATGGAGTTTTTATGGTAATAACTCCATCACCATGCCGGAAAGTTAAAGAATTCTCAATTTCCTCCTCAAATTCTTCCGATCTCAAAAGATCACCCACACTCTCTCTATACGACATATTCTATACAAAAAATAATTAATAGTTTATATTATTATTATACATTTTTTATTTATATTATTATTTTCGCTGGCTTTTTCTTATTTTTTTTATCAAGTGCTACCTTGTCTGCTCCTCGTTTCAAACTATTCTTATTTTTGGACGTCGTCGGCTTATTTTTACTACCAGTACCAGCTGATAATTCATCGAAATGTTCTTCCTATAAAAACATAAACTTTTGGAGCATAACTTTTTTTTAAATGGTTTTTTAAAGTATGTGTGGTTTACACTCAATCTTCAAAAAAATAAATAAATAAATAATAAGTGACATCACAGTCATACTCTAAATATTATTAATATATTCATACGTGTGATGTTAAGGTGCGTTTACATTATAGCCCGAACACGAACGAACACAAGCGAATGCTACCGAACGAATGCAAACGCATATTCGGTAGACATTCGGCCGCGACCGTTTACATTGCTCGATCGTTCGTGTTCGTCAGTCTTCGCTCCCACAAAAATCTTCGTTCCCAAATACCTAAATATACAATATTTAGTTAGTATCGACAAAACCGCTGTGGAGTAAGGACTTTGTTGATTTTTTTTAAAAATTTCAGTGAAAGTGAAATTTATCTGTGTTGAATTCGAAAATTTATAAGTTTTAAAATGTCATCAAGTGAAGAAGATGATTTGTTATTAGCTGCTTCAAGTTTTTTGCTTATGAAATCATTAATAAAAAAAGAAAAATCAAAGACAAGAAGAAAACGTCGCTGGTGGATGACTTCGTTGTACAGTAACAGAGGAGTGTATAGTGGAACTATACACAAAATACAACTCTTAAATAAAACTATTTACTATTTAACTATTTACTATCACTATCATATATTAATCTTTTTTTCAATGTTTCAATTTCCATTTGGTAAGTTTCTTGCTTAAAATTTAATTCGTTTTCTGAGATTTCTGTTTCTATTTTTCTTTTTTTTAAAAGTTCCCTTTCATTTTCAATTTTTAAAAGTATTTCTTGTTTTAATAAACCATGCATTTCTTCATCGTTTTTTTTTTGATTTTCAAGTCTTTCCATTCTAGATGATATCTCAGAAGTAAAATTCAATTTATTTTTTTCCTTCTTAGTTCTAGTCACATTCTCATTACTAAACTGTTTAGAAATTACTTCATTTTCAATATTTTTAGTGAAAGTTTGTACATCATTATCATTTGAATCTATTTTAACAACAATACAAGTAATAAAATACATTTTTATTCATACACAAAATATTTCTTGACAAATTGTTAATAACAATTACCAGAGAGATTCTCATCATCAATACAACTAAATTCCAAAGTTCCATCAGGTGTAACGGTACATTGTACATCACTATCAATGGCACCTGGTATTTCAAGTGCGATGTTTGCAAATTGGTCAATTGCTGGATTTTCTAATAGTTTAGGTACTTCTGGACCACCTCCTGTTCTTAAAAGAGCTTGTTTGTGGGCAGTTATTTCTGATTTTCTTTTAGTTTTAATATTGTTCCAGCATTTTTTGACTTGAACTAATGTTCTCTATAACATACAAAAAATAAAATACATAGGTAATACATATATAATATATATATATAACACCAAATATTGAAAAAAAAAACCTAACTTTGGTCTTAGATTAATTTGAACAGATATTTTTTTATAAAATCAGGACATTGATAGCAAACTAGTACATAGTAATATGTACCATTAATGCACTCATGTATATAAATGTTATTTTGAATACAATTATAGATTTACCATTGTACATTATGATCAAGTGCTTCTTAAGAATGAACCACTTATTTTAACTCCTTCAATTAGATGAAACAAAACATAAAACAGTAAAGAACAATAACAGTAACAGAACAATTGCAAATGATGTATGTATCTAATCAAATTAATTCAAATTCAGGTTTAAACCAGACTTAAATTATTTATCTGGTTCCAATGTAGTATCCTCTTTTATTGAGTTTCCATCAAATATAATTTGAGCTCAGGTACATAAAAAGCTTTTAAATAATACTATAATAATATTCTTATTTTTTTTTATTTTGTTATACAACAATAAATGTATAGCCTATAATATTATCAATTAGGTATGTTTGTTAATTTTAAGTAAATAAATGTAGGTATGTATTTAATAACAGGTGAAATAAAGTATATTACTATTGGCAAAGTAATATATGAATTGTATATTATTATTATTTTTTTTTTTTTATTAAAATTGAAAATTTGCAATCTTTAATATGCATAATATGCACAATAAGAAAATTTGATAAAAATAAAATAGTTAAAATATGGCATTGAATTATTCCATAAAAAGCAAAAAAGATATTTATTTAATTAACTGTGCAAGGACCAGAGTACTTAAAATATAATTGGCTTTAATTTCTAAATGATTTACATTATTTATTTATTTTAGATTATAAATACATATAATATTATTTATAATTAATATAAAGATTAATTTAAATAGATTAATATATATTGTACACACTTAATTTTATGGAGTCTGCGCCAATGTCGATGATAGTTGTATAGTTAAATAATTAAATAACATTTTGCATTGTACATAATAATTTAATTATTGTACAATATAAGTTTTTATTGGAAATTTGAAATAAATTCACAATTGTACTTACTATTGGATGATTGCCCATTGAATTAAATTCTTGAGTAATTTTTTCCCATGCATTATTTTTTTCATGAATGCTGGTGGAATCAGTTTTTTTGTTTTCTACTATGTAATGCTTCTGAACAGTGTTGCCAGAATTATTGATAAGGAAATCGCCAATTTACTTTTCCAATAACGCCATCTACCGCCAAAATTAAGCTTTAAAAATTATCGCCATCTATCGCCAAAATTTCAAAAAAAAATTTTTTTCGACGTCACTTTATTGGATTTGGCCAACACCATTTGGCATTTTTGTCAGTTTGTTACTTTATTAATAAAGATAAAATTATAACTATTTAAACGGAACCAAACTAAACAAATTATGATTGAAAAAAAAACAAAACTTTATTAATAAAATGATAACAGTATAAACAGTATAAATTATAAGTTCTTTTGCCCAATGTATACATTTTTTATAAAACAACATCTTATATTTTATATTATAACAAAAAAGTAAATACAAATTATTATTTAGCAGTTTTAATAGTATTGATACAGCATTATAGTTATAAGTTATAACACATAATAACATTATATTTTATAAACTTAACATTCAAAAAAAAAAATTATAAGTCCTTTCGACCAATGTATACATTTTTTATAAAACAACATCTTATATTTTATATTATAACAAAAAAGTAAATACAAATTATTATTTAGCAGTTTTAATAGTATTGATACATATAGCATTATAGTTATAACACAAGTTTAATAAAAATCAGGTAAACTTATTTCGTTTACTATATTAATTAATTCATCGTTAAAATCATTGTCTAATGATTCAACATTATTAATTATAGTGTTCACATCATTTTTTTTGTTATACATTTCTGAATTAAACTTGTCATACATTGATTTAGGTGGTACAAATTCTGTACAACATGTTTTCGTAGAAATAAATGTAGTTTTTATTCTTAATAAAGCATCCAACATATTTGCATTTATACGATTTCTGGATTTTGTTTTTACTGTATTCATTATAGAGAATACTCGCTCCACCACAGCATTGCTTGAAGGCAATGAGAGACCTTTTAGAACGAATTCTGACAATTCCCTAAATGCAAAATTACCACCCGCATCTTTGTAATTGTAAACTTTTGGCCAAAATAAGTTGGCATCGTTTAACTGTTTTTCATTTAAGTACATTTTCCAAGTTACTGTTGTTAATTTTTCCCATTGTGTTTCTATCAATACAATCTCTGAAGGTTTTAAAAATAAATTAACAAAAGGTAAATCAATAAAATTTACATGCAATTGGCATAAACACAAAGTGGGCGAAAATAATTTCATTTTCTTGAAAAATGCAATGTTGTCGGGCAATCTCTTTTTTATTTCATACAGTAATTGTTTAATAAAATTAAAAGCTTGTGTCTGTACATTAGACTTCTTTTCTTGAGATAAATTTATATTAATTATTGACTGGTTATACCCCACTCCATAATCACAATTGCTCGAATGTCGGTATACAGAATCATTATTAATATTGTTCTATATATATTCAAATCCTATTGACACTACAGATTCTTTTATAATTTTCTTTGCCAAAAATATAAACAAACAACAAATATCATCATAGGACGTTCCAAGATCCACAAAATTCTTTTGAAAAGTTAAATTTAAGGAATTTAATTCTTGTAAAATGGGTTTTATGATGATAAGATAAAGGTAATTAGTGTCATCATGTAGCATTTCATGTATAATTCGTGAAGCGTAACATTTTTCCTTTTTCACCATAAGAGAAAAATGAGTTTTAAGCTCTAGCCAGTGTTCTAGAATGGTGTTAACGACAAAACTGCGTGCTAGCCACCGTGTGCCAGATATCTGGTGAAAATTATGGAACTTTTTATTCAAGCCAGAGTTAAGAAGATCAAACATTTGTTTATACTCATCCCTTCTTTTTGGACTTATATGGAACCAGTTATACACTTCTCTGCAAAGGTAATCAATAGTACTAGGAAAGCTTTCTGATGCTTTTGAAACTGCATTGTTCAAAGAATGACAAATACATCTTACGATTTGCAAGTTTGGACTTTTTTGTTTTAAATTGGTAAAAAGAGAATGATATTTTCCGCATAAGTTGTTTGCACCATCAGTACCTATGCCAATCAACTTTGATAAATTTAAACCTATCACCTGCATGTAATTACATATACAGTCATACAGTGAATCAGCTGAACAATTCACAACTTCTATAATGCCTAAATATTTAATAATTATAGATTCAGTTTTAGAGCTAAAATATTTAATACATAGGCACAAGTATTTGAATACGGAAACATCAGTGGATTCATCGATAATCAATGAGTAATAATTTGTGCCAATATCTTGCACAAGTTCCTCAAGTAAGGTTGGTGCGATTACATTTTGAATCAATGAAGAACATTTAGTTCGATGAAGTTTTAAATTGGCTAATGCAGTACCTTTGCCAAGCACTTTCAATATTTCACCCAAATGATCGACACTCATAATTGAAGTGTGTGTACTTACATAGACAGCTAATTTCAAATCTATAATTTTTTGTTCGTTAGATATTTTAACAATGTTACTTAATACAGACTGATCTTTTTTCATTGGATTCAACTGGACCATGTTATCACTGTGGATTTTTGTTTTTGCATGCCTTTTCAAATCGGTTACATGTGCTCTCAAAAACGAACGGCATACTTTACAATAAGTTTCTGCAACTGTGTACGCAGTTGAATCAGCTGGTGCTAACCAACCTTAAAAATTAAGAAAATTATACAAATTAATTTTGATCCTAACCTAACCAGGACGAAAATTCTGGAAACAGTGGAGACAAAAAGTCCATTTTGAGTTTTGACCGATTATATTATGTTTTAAAAATATTAACACATACCTTTAGCCCATAATTCATTTTCCCATGATTTTCTATACTTTCTGAGTTTTTCAATTTTACCCATTTTTCAATCTTCAGGACTAGCGAGTAAAAGCTGACGGCTGCGGGCTGAGTGCTGACACGCTTAAAGTATAAACCTTCAATGGCTTCAATGCGTGATTTTTTTTTTACGTACTTCTTACGTGTATCGTGTATGTGTATGTAGCAGATATGTATATGCAACATATCTTAGACTAGGTTTTCCCTTGATAATCATTGTAATTGTTTAAAAATAACTATTTAAAATGTTGAGAAGGCAACAATAAATCTGATAATATATTTTATAACTTATTTAAACAAAATTAATGTTATAAAAACATGCCTATCATCAATTTTCTGATACTGTGATAAGTATTACCACTATTACCATTGATTATAGTAGTATAGTAGTAAGTCGCCATTAATCTCACACTTCGAATCGAAAATCGCCAACTTTTCCGCCACCCGCCAAAAGTCAAATGTGATAAAAACATGCCTATCATCAATTTTCTGATATTGTGATAAGTATTACCACTATTACCATTGATTATAGTAGTATAGTAGTAAGTCGCCATTAATCTCACACTTCGAATCGAAAATCGCCAACTTTTCCGCCACCCGCCAAAAGTCAAATGTGATAAAAACATGCCTATCATCAATTTTCTGATATTGTGATAAGTATTACCACTATTACCATTGATTATAGTAGTATAGTAGTAAGTCGCCATTAATCTCACACTTCGAATCGAAAATCGCCAACTTTTCCGCCACCCGCCAAAAGTCAAATATCTCCGCCAAACAATCATTCAAAATCGCCACTTTGGCGATAAATCGCCACACCTGGCAACACTGCGCGGAGGAGCCGGTCTCGTTTTCTTTTTTTTTGTGACGTACGTCGGGTTGAGTTTCTCAAAAAGAGAAAGAACACAAAAAAAGAACTAAACGCCTCGTCGTATGGATGGTTCACTTTTATTCCTCGGAACGCACAATGAGGTATTTTACAATAAAAGAAAAACGACGAACAAAAAAGAAAAACCAGGAAAACTGATGGTGTTGGTTGTTGTCACTGTGGGCGGTGAAACGAAAGAAAGAGAGGCGCCGACGGCCGGTACTCGTTTTGCCCGACTTGTCTTCCCGTCCCGCCTTGTGCCTTTGCGGCGCGGTGGGAGAGTCGACCGAGTCGCGACGTCGTATCCGGTGGTGGTGGTTGACAAAAGTGTAGACTAGGTCGTGGTGGTGCCTGTACTTGGTACTGGTCGCCGCTACGTACCGTATCAATACACGGGCCTTGTGGAACAGTCAACCCGCAGTGTCCGTGCATGGTGAACAACGAATGCTCCAAAGACTTCCCCAAACCGTACGCAGAGGAGACTGTGTACGTTGCGGACGGTGGTTACCCCAAGTACCGCCGACCGGACGACGGCCGAGTGGTCCTTGTGAGAGGTCGTGAAGTCGGTAACGAGTGTGTGGTGCCTTACAACCCTTACCTTCTAGCCAAGTACGACGCACACATCAACGTCGAGATCTGCACGTCCATCAAGAGTGTTATGTATATTTACAAATACATTTTCAAGGGACATGACCGAGTGACATTGGAGGTTCAGGACCAAGATGAAATTGCCAAGTGAGTACACTACACTTACTTATATAATATACATAATTATTAAATTACAATTACTTAATTTCATAAATATATATGATATACGATTGTAATGGTGGATTGTAGTTGTTTTTATTCAATATGTGTATAAACATTATATTGCGTACAGTACTAAACAAAAATAGTTAACTAAATTATATATTTTAAGAGTTTTTTTGTATATAAGTATATTCATATATCATATTCAGTATATCATATTATTATTATAAGTGTCAAAGAGTTTTTATATGTACTATCTATATACATAGAATTCTACAGGTAGTTGTTGCATGTTTTCATTTTTAGCAGTGTGTCCAATGTGTGTGAATTATTTTACTCACTATTTTTTAGGTATTTAGGGCAGTTGTATACATTCTCCAAGACTTTATGGCTTTTATTTATTTTTACTTTTGTATATTGTATACTTTACATTTAATGTGTTGTTTAGTTATTATTTTTATTTATTTTTATTTATAAACATTACATTGCATCCAGTAACATAAATTATATTAAATACACCAACCAACTAATATACTTAAAAGATATAACCTGACCTACGTTTAACCGTGATCACAACATATACTGCAGACTTTAATGACACAGCAATGCTATAACACACTCTTATGCATTGTTATTTTCGTTGTTATTAACATTTCTACAACTTTACCATTCTTATATATTATCATAAAGTGACTCACAAAGTGAAATCTATACTTATATTGATTAATATTTGACATTCATATTTTAATTAAGCGTCCACTATAGGGTTAGGTTAGCTTTTTTTTGTTTTAAAAAATCAGTATCTTAGTGCTGCTTAAAAGTTTCAATTCGCTTCACTTCAAAATATAATATTATGTACATCTACAGTGAGTAATTCTTCATAATATGGTCTGTATTAAAATTATAATTAATTTACATTACATTTAATTCATTATTTATTATGTAATTATGTTATTATATAAATAGTTATAACCAATACTTAAATCATTTATTTATTTTTAATAATTACCATCAATAGTGTCTAAGAGTTTTTATATAGAGTTCTATAGATGGTCTACATTATTACACACTGTTACCTACTTAGTATTGATAGATTTTTATTACATTATTAAAATGTTAACTATTCCGGCGTTATTTAAGTATATAATTTGTTGCATGTTTTCATTTTTGGCAGTGATGTGTCCAGTGTGTGTGAATATTTTACTCACTATTTTCTAGGTTTTTAGGGTAGTTGTATACATTCACCCAGACCTTATGGCTTTTATTTATTTTTACTTTTGTTTAAAATCATAATATCGTATACTTTAGTACTTTACATTGAATGTGTTGTTTAGGTATTGTTTTTATTATTATTATAAACATTTATAAACATTACATTGTATTAATAAATTATATTAAATATACTAACTAATATACTTAAAAGATATAACCTGACCTGCGTTTAACCGTGATCACATAATATACTGTTTCAAATTGCAAACTTTAATGCCACACCAATGTTAAAAGTGTTAAAACACACTCTTATGGATTTTTATAACCTAACCTAACCAGCTTTACCATTCTTATATTATATATATTATCATAGAGTGACATTTTTTGGTATTCATTAGGCGTCCACTATGATTACATTTAGCTACACAAGCTGTTTTTGTTTTATGTCACTACTACTATAATGATTGAAATAAAGAATTGTAAGTGTTCGGACGGTTTTCAAAAATGCTCAAACGTTTCAATGCGCTTCACTTCAAAATTAAATAAAATTTTAAACACTGTAATATATATTATATAAATACAACTAATTTACTAATTAATAATAATAATAATTTGTTAGTCATCATATCAATATTATTGTCGTATACGTTTTCAGCTACGTCAACTCGAGGTACGTCAGCCCGCCAGAAGCCATCTGGCGGTTATTTTCATACAAATTGCACGAAAAAAGTCACACGGTGGTCAGACTTCCTGTTCACCTGGAAAGTCGTCAGAACGTGTACTTTGCGCCGGGACAGGCAGAAGAACAGGTACAGAACCGAGCTCGGCGTCTTACAAAACTCACCGAGTTTTTCGCGCTCAACGCAACGGACGTGGCGGCTCGACAGTACCTGTACCAAGAAATACCGACGCATTACACCTGGTGCGCAGCTCTCAGAACGTGGTCCGCGCGGCAGAGGCAGATGGCAAACGTTACGTTGGCGCGGATGTACGTAGTGAACCCACTGGACCGGGACCGTTTCCACTTGAGATTGCTACTTCTGAACCGAAGAGGCCCGCAGTCCTTTCAAGACATAAAGACCGTGGACGGGGTCGTTCACGAGACATTCACTGCGGCTGCCATTGCACTCGGACTGTTAGAAGACGACCAAGCGTGGCGGGATTGCTTGACGGAATCAGCGACGTTGGACGCGCCGCGGCAACTCCGGTATCTGTTCGTCACTATACTGGTGTTCTGCGAGCACTCAAACCCGCTGGCGCTGTACGAGGCGAACGAAGCGAACCTGATGGAAGACTTCAATCGGCGTCTGCAAGACGTGGACCGCGCGAGGGCCGCGTGTCTGGCCGCCGTCGAGGATCTACTTCGCGTTCACGGAAAATCGCCGGGCGACTACGGTTTGCCCCTCGCCGACCCCCGTCTACTGGAACCGCTGGAGGACGACGTGCTGTTCCAAGCGATAGACGCGGCGGCGCGGTGGGCCCCGCAAGTGGACTCCTTGAACGCCGAACAGCGAGCGGTGTACGACCGCGTGTTGGCGGCCGTCGACGACCGGCGCGAGGTGTTGAAGACCTTCTTCGTCGACGGACCCGGAGGTACCGGTAAGACAACTCTGTACGGATGCCTGATATGGTCGCTCCGACACCGACAACCCACACGGGAGGTGTTGTGCGTGGCGTTCACCGGCATCGCGGCGTCGCTCATGGACGGCGGCAAGACGGTGCACTCGACGTTCGGACTGCCGTTCGGCACGCTGACCGAAGACTCGACGTCCACCGTCAGCATGCAGTGCGAGCGAGCGCGGAAGATACGCGACGCCGCGCTCATCGTCTGGGACGAAGCTCCCATGTCGTCGGGACTCCAACTGACGGTGGTGGACCGCCTGCTCAGGGACGTCATGGTATCGGAATTACCGTTCGGCGGTAAGACCGTGCTGTTCGCCGGCGACTTCAGGCAGATATTGCCCGTGGTCCGGAGGGGGACGAGAGCTGACATCGTCATGTCGTCGATCAAGCACAACGGTCTTTGGCGCGTCATGGAGCGCTTCAATCTGGTGCAGAACATGCGCGCGGACAACGACGCGGACTTTGCGACTTGGCTGCTTCAACTCGGCAACGGCCTGCTGCCCACGGTCGACGGCGTTCCGAACACCGTGGAAATACCGCGAGAAATGGTGTGCGACGTCGCCGATTTGGTCGATTTCGTGTATCCGCGGCAAATGTCGTTGGCCGACGTCCACGAGTACGCTCGGAGAATCGTCCTGTGTCCCACCAACGAGGACTGCAGAGGTGTCAACAGGGACGTGCTGGAGCGCGTCGACGGTGCTCAGAGGAGCTACACCGCCGTGGACACCATGGTGGCGGACGATCCCGACGAAGTGGCCAATTTCCCCACGGAGTTTCTCAACAGTTTGGAACCGGACGGCCTGCCGCCGTACCGGCTGACTTTGAAGGTGGGATGCATCGTGATGCTGCTCAGAAATCTCGATCCGAAGAGACGGCTGTGCAACGGTACGAGATTGGTGGTCACCGAACTGCGGCACCACCATTTCAAGGCGAGAGTGTTGGGATGCGATGCATGAGACGAAGACATCTTCCTGCCCAAGATACCGTTCACGTCCAGCGGTGAGGACGACCTGCCCATCTCGCTGCGGCGCCTTCAGTTCCCGGCAAGGCTGTCGTTCGCCATGACCATCAACAAGTCGCAGGGTCAGACGTTCGACAGCATAGGTTTGCTACTGCCGTCGCCCGTGTTCACGCACGGGCAACTGTACGTAGCGTTTTCCAGGGTGAGAGACGCACAATCCGTGAGGGTCGGCATGTACGGCGATTACCACGGGCGATTTGTCACCAAGAACATCGTGTACACGGAGGTTCTAGACTGATGCGTCGGGAAGTGCACCTTTGCTGATATATGGTACACTGTTATTCTTCGTGGAGGTGCCTCGGGTGGGCCTTCGGGCTAAACGGAGATGGTAAGTATGCTGAACTCTTAGTGCATTATGCGTCTAACGCAAAGCGCTAACTCATAGTTACTGTTGTTGTTCGTACAGGCACTGTGTGCTGGCCTTGCCTTCGGGCTAAACTGAAAGCATTAATATGCTGAACTCTTATGGCCGGTTTCACCATCTAGAGTTAAAGTGCGAGTAACTGGTAACTCGGAGTTAGCAATAAAAACGTATTTCACGACCTCGGGTTAGGTGATAACTTCAAGTTAATGAAAATCTTTACTCTCAGATTTTAACCCCCAATATTTCTGAGTGTTAAGAGCTTACTCTAGTTACAATCACGGTTTACCGTGATATAAACAACCATTGATAATGGGTGTTGTATATTATAATTTAAAAACGTGTTTTCATTTTTCTTTTGCCTTTAATCTGTGCTTTGAATTGATCAAAATTGAAAAGTGTCTGCTTGTTTTTTTTTAATTCCATATATTGTGAATTTTTTTTTCGTTTTAATACGAAATTATGTACCGAAGAGTATTATTTGATGACGATAACGAGAATGATGACGAAGTTATTGCGATGCAACGGCGACCAAAAATGTTTTACGAGAGGGTCAACTATCTTGAACTGTATGATGACCATGATTTTATTAATCGATTTCGTCTTTCAAAAGCGACTTTTAATACAATCTTGAGATTAATTGAAAATGAAATAACTCCTCCTTCTACAAGGTAAGTAGACTTTAATTCCAGATAATATATCTAGATACTTATTATTTATTTTGTTGTTTCAGAAACAGAGCAATATTACCACCAAGTAAATTGTATATGATGTTAAGGTACCTCGCTACAGGTTCGTTTTTGTTGTGTGTTTCTGACTTCGCTGGAGTCAGTGAATCATCAGCCTGTCGTTACGTTCACCAAGTTTGCAGAGCCATAGCGAGGCAAAGGCCAAATTTCATTTCATTCCCAATTAATGATGTTGATGAAAAGAGGACAGTCAATGGATTTTACAGACTAAGTAGATTTCCAAGGGTAGTAGGAGCTGTTGATTGCACCCACATAAAAATTCAGTCACCAGGTATGCATAACAATATAACATATAAATACTATTGTCATCTGCTATGTTCTGTTTTATTCAACCATTGTGTGTTGTAATTTTTTAAGGTGGAGATAATGCAGAATTTTTTAGAAACCGGAAAGGTTGGTTTTCTATTAATACCCAATGCGTTTGTGATCCACGGCTCAAAATTATAGACATAGTGGCGCGATGGCCAGGATCATGCCACGATCAAATAATTTTTGATAACTCTATTGTTAAACATAAATTTGAGACAGGAGTCATAAAAGGCTACCTCTTAGGTGACGGTGGCTATGAAGTTAAGCCCTACCTTATGACTCCTATTCTCAACTGTTATGGATTTTTCGCACAACACAAAATAAACGTACGCACCAATTTAAGATTAAAATAATTAATGTATTTTTTATTAAAATTGGTAGTAAAAATCTTAAGTATAGCTACAAACTGTTAATCGAACACTCGTAATTCTACGACTGACTGACTCCCTGTGTGTTGTCGTGACGGTGCCCCGTCTCACATAAAAAACCCTTATTCAGCGGTTCCCACGGTAGCAGCGTCTTACGACACACACTCTGCATTATGATTGTCTATATATGTTGTTAACATATATAGATATATAAAAAATAAAATATGTACTAATCAGGGGTTCTTAACACCCCCCAGACTAAATGAGACACGGGGGTCCAATGACCACAGTGTTTCACTTAAATGTTTAAGTTTCTGCAAAGTTTCGAATTTTCTGTTATTTGGGGGTCAGTTCAGTTTGACAAAAAAATAATAAAATATTAAAAGGAAAAAATAATAAAAGTAAGAAAAATAAATTACACTGTGTGTCTTCCTGAATACCATTAGGTTTTTCATGCTTCTGGTATTTCAGGGTTGTATATTTTTGTGACATTTTTTCTTAAACTAAAACTTAATATACTAGTTGTTAATATTGTTAGTATTACAATAATATAAATGACAATAACGTGAATGTTACTGTTGAAAATTAATGAAGGTTCAGCTAGGGTATGTGAAAGTTCATTTAACTCAACTGCTTTATTAGTCAGTTGGTTCAAATTTTGAATTAGGATTTTATTAGTGAGGTTTTGAGGAATAATTGTTTTGACTATATCTGCCAATGTGTGTAACGGTTCATTCTTAGAATTTTCTGGTATAATATCTGAATGACTATCCCTACTAGCTTTGTTATTAGAAAATAATATAGAGTTTCTGAGATTAATTTTACAAAATGGGGGTATAGTTATTCTACCTACGCCCTCAATTTCTATCTTGGAATTTTCTGTTGGATTTGTGCAAGTGATGGTACCTACTTCCCGTTGGGTATAATAGATCCATGAATTAGTTTGCACTAACTGATGCCATATAGGGGCTTTTAATGAAACGAATTTGAATTTGCAATAGTCTGGATTAAATTGATTATTCACTAGTAATGAAACTACACATACATCTGATTCTGCACAATGCTGTACATGTTGATTACCTCTACAAACTTTATAGGGCTTTAATGTTGTACATTCTTCCCACTTTGCGTTATCTAAAGCAATAAAATTTTCGTTGTCTCTGCTTACACCTAAATAATCTATTTCAGGGTCGACTAAGAAAATGGTTTGTTCACTGTGGGGTATGGGTAAAGGTATAGGGTGGTATATACTATATTCCTCACTGGTAATTAGTGGGATTTCTATGACGTAGATAAGATAGTTGTCTTTTAAGAATATGTTTTTTTCAGAGATTCGGAGGATTTCATTAAGAGATTCTATATTAACTTCCAATGGAAAAGTATTTCCAATCGGCAAGTCTACCTTAATTTCGAGAAGTTCTTTAATAATGTGCTGTGGAGTAAAGACACTAGTGTGAATTTTTCCATCTAATGCTGTATTTATTATGGAGATAAGGTTCTGGGTTTCATAAGCGTACTTGTTTAAAACTAGTTCAAATAGTAATGATTGTTCTAATACTTTGGTTCGGAATGCCAATTTATTAAGGTTTTGGATAGTAAGATTTGTTTGTACTTGTAGGTACTGGAGGTTTTGTTCTACTTTTTGTTGTTGAAGTTCTAATTGTTGTGTAGAGTTATTTACTTCTGCTTGTAAGAATCTGATCTTTTCCGGAATATTGCTTTTGCTAGGTACTTTGCTTCGATTTAGTTCTGTTATTTGATTTATAATGAATTCAACATCAATCTTTGAGCATACACCATACAGAACGTTGGCCATACACCTGAATGTCTGCCCCAATCCCCGTCGAACTCTATTATCATCATTATTAATGGCTAACATAAGACTTCTGTGATTAGCTTCGATCTCGTTTAAATAGGGCAAAGTTGCTCTAGAAAATTGTTGTATAAACAGAGAGCAAATCTCCTCAATTTCCACATTACCAAGTCTGTTCTTCATATTTTCACAAATGGTCATGGTTGCTTGATAGTGAGCCATGATGACATGGTATTTTGAAATTAGTAATTGTACATCCAAGGAGATTACCAATTCCCAACTTACATGTGACAATCTGGCTACTCCATGTGACTCATAATAGATCCCTTGTTGGCTCTTGAATGACGTTAGATTAAATACTTGGTGGTGATTTCTTTGGTCCGAATCATTGATGGAAGGTTCCGTGACGCTTATTGAAATTATGCTGAGTCTGAAACATAGTTATGTTCTTTCATGAAATTGTTTTAGAAGGTTCCGGTGTACCTTTACAGGTTTGGTTTTCTTAAGTATCGTGACATTTGGTGAATCTGGTTGGATTTCTACGATGGGGTAAGGACCTAACCATTTTGGAGCTAGTTTTCCCTTACGGGCTTTGTCTTGTACTAGGACCCTATCTCCTTCTGCAAGGTTTAGAGGTGCTATTGATTTGTCATAACGCTCTTTAGATTTGTGTTTGCTTTCTTATAGCTCTGCTCTCGCTAATTTATGAGCTTCCTGCATTTGTTTCTTCATCTCAAAGTAATAGTCCTCATAGTTGTATTGAGGTTCAGGATCTCGTGTGAATGAATGAGGAACTGTTATCTCATTACCATAAACTAATTGGTATGGTTGAAATTTGGTTGCAGTATGTACTGTTGAATTATGACAAAACATCGCGAATGGAACATAAGTGTCCCAGTTTTGAGGATCTTTGTCAACGAAACTGCGTAAGTAGTCTCCTAATGTTCTGTGGCTACGCTCTAAAGACCCATTACTTTGTGGATGGTATGGAGTGGTCGAAGTTTGTTTGATCTTAAGAAGTTGACATACTTCTTTGAATACATGACTCAGGAATTCCGTGCCACAGTCTGTGACAAGACTTTTCGGAAGTCCATGTAAGCACACAAATTGGGTTACAAAATGGTATGCTACAGTGTTTGCTTCATGGTTTATCATGGGTACTGCCCATGCGAATTTAGAAAGGTCATCTTGAAGAGTTAAGATGAATATATTCCCTTTATGAGATTTAGGAAATGGTCCTACAATATCCATGAAGATTTTCTCAAAGGGTCTGGAAGAGGTTGTGGTTATAACCATCGGTTCCTTTACTGATCGATTTGGTATTTTCTGACGTTGGCAAGTTTCACAGGAAAGAATATATATGCTTTGATCATCTGTCTCATCCCCTTCCAATGATGCTGCTGCAATATTCTTTGATATGTCCGATTTATTCCTTGATGTCCCCCCAAAGGAGTCTCGTGGAATTCTCTAATGATTCGTAACTGGTCTTCTTTCAATAACTGTTCTTGTGTTACGATTTTTATTTCTATTTCCGAATTTCGGAACGTGTAGTAGAGCATGCTCCGGACGGTTTCCCATTTGATACCGTCTCGATCTATCACTAAACGCGGACAAGCGAGTCGAGTTACTTTCCGCTCGTGGCAAATTTTCTTGAGATTCTGTAGACTCTGAAAAATATCTTCGCAGGTCGGTTTTTGCCAGAACTTTTCTTTAGTAATGAGGTAGAATATGTTTCTGTCTGTTATCTCTAGGGATGCTACCTCGGTAACCTTTTTCTGTAGTCTACGTAGCTGTGCCAGGTTGCCAAATTTTCTTCTTATTTGTACAGCTATTCCGTGTGTCATCTCGAAATCCGCCGAAACGCAACATGCCAGGGAAATGCTAGGATCCATTTCAAATATATTTCCTGATACTTCGCTAATTTTTTTAGTTGGTTTCTTAAGACTTGAATCTGCTTGCAGAAATTCCTGATAATTTTCGGTGATTTGTATTTCTATAGAAGTACTAGCTTGATGAGAGCTGTGATCGTTCTGAGGTTCTGAAGTTTTTAATGGTTCTGTATGGTCTGGATGTTTTGAGTTCTTTGCGGCCTTTGATGATCTGGTGACGATTTGATTTATCCGACTTAAAGCATCTGCATTTGTGTTATTAGTGCCAGGTTTGTAATGAATGGTGTATTGGTGTTCTTCCAATTTTAAACGCCACCGCGTTAGCCGTGAACCGGGGTCCTTTAGGTTAAACAGCCACACCAATGCTCGATGGTCCGTTATAATATTAAACTGTTGACCAAAAAGGTACGGGCGAAAAGTTTTAACTCCCCATACTATGCTGGCTAATTCCTTTTCAGTGGTATTATAGTTTATCTCAGCTTTATTTAATGTTCTGGATGCATAAGCAATGGGTAGGTCCTTCCCAATTGGACCTTGAGAAAGTACACAACCAATTGCGTAGTTGCTAGCATCACAAGTGAGATTGAAGGGTCTGGTGAAGTCTGGATACTGAAGGATTGGATAATTTATTAGAAGGTTTTTCAGTTTTTCGAATGACTGTTGACATAGATCACTCCACTTGAATGGCACATCCCTCTTAAGTAACGAAGTTAGTGGTTTAGCGATCTGTCCATAATTTTGTATGAAACGCCTGTAATACCCAGAGAGTCCCAAGAACGATTTGATACCTTTTACGTTTTGGGGTACTGGAAAATTCTGAACACATTCAACTAATTTCGGGTCAGGCTTAACGCCTTCGTCAGTAATTTGGTGTCCTAAATAAGTGACCTCTTTCCTCAAAAATTCACATTTCAAGGGCTGTAGTTTTAGATTGTATTGTCTGAGCCTTTCCAAAACTTCTGTAAGTTTTTGTGAATGATCTGGGAGGTCCTTAGCATAAATAATGATGTCATCAAGGTATACGAACGCTTTTAACCCATTCAGGCCGGAAAGTACCTTGTTCATCATCCTTTGAAATGTTCCGGGAGCACCCTTTAGACCAAACGGCATCCGCAAAAATTC